>VTPC01008579.1:0-10173 GCA_011009095.1 Ignelater luminosus
CCTGTTCTTTATTGAAATGTCACACTTCCGTCAAACAGCCCTCGTATAATTACTAAAAGGGTACACTTCCTGGACGTGTTACAACCTTGCATGGACTTTGCATGGGTACGTCTCATATCAGTAAAGATCAGTGAACGCCATTCCACAAGATCCCAATTTTCACGCTTACTTTTCCAAGTCAATCGCTCTGCTTTATTGTTGTACATCAAACGGGTACACAGATCAACTCTTCGATCAAGGAAAGGATCACAATAATCACTAGACACTCGCCTAAAACTGTCGTGAAGGTATCCTAAATTTAAATTCTGACGTCTTCCAGCAGTAATAGTAAGAAAGCGATTTTAAAGAACTGCTGTATCTCGTGAACTACTTGCTGTTGAGTGCATGTTTTGAAACTTATTCCGCACTCTTCACATGTCACTTTAGTAAACTTTGAGTTTTCTTGCACAATCATAAAGCTTTAAGTGTAAACCAAGCCGCAATAGATGCGTGCCACCTGCCAAATGCATATTGCGGCTGGTTAAGATTTTTGCTTTAAAATACAGAAAAACGTTTTAGTGAAAAAGTCTTTCGATCGTTACTTAGTTTAATTAAACCAGCCGACCACTTTTTTAAGATCAGAAGCCTTTGAAGTACGGGCAATCTTAGGATACTTGTTTCTTCCAACTTTACACTATTTTAAATCGAGTATAAACGAGTCCTAGATAATTTTCATTATAGATGCGTTGTAATGACGAGAAACGAAGTACAACAGGCATTTGTGCGTCAAATACGTTTTTGATAATATTAACAAAACGAAAACATAGCAATGGTTGTGTGAATTATTGAGGGGTCAGTAGTTATAAGCGTACTTCCAAGTTGCAATTTATCGGCGAATAAAAGGCATCTTATGGCAATAATTTTAGTTTAATATACAAAGTATTTGACTGGAAGTTTGGTTTGAGAGACGGCGATAAGTAACCTAAAGATTTGAGCCTTGTAGAAGATAAAAGCGATCGTAGCAAGACATTTCACTTATTTAAAGACAGTAACAGATAAAATAGTAACCAAAAGTTTGAAAAAACAACAAGAATTAAAGAAAGTATTAAAATTAAGTAACTTTTTTTTATAATAAGTGATTCGTAATCTAACGCAAAGTAATCAAAAGTGCAAGGAATTTGCAGTACCTGCATAAGTAGTATGCACGCATAATGAACGTAAAGGAGTAATTGGCACACTACCACAACGATGGTAAAGAGTATTCGGCTAACAGCACAAGACATAAAAGGGACGATAACTTGAAAATTCTCAAACACAGCAAAAAAAAAACAATCAGGTTACCGGCAACAAAAGTAACAAGAACAGATGGATGCACTGAAATTGATGATTCAGAAAATCAGAAAGAACTAGAAAGGTTTGAGAAATAAAACTAAAAAACTTAGAGGTGAAATAAAAAAAGTTGAAGTTTTGGAAAACGAAATCATAAGAAAAGAAGAACAATATAATATAAAAGGGTCTAAACTTGAAGCGGGACACCAAGAAGCAAACAATAGCGCGGTGAAACTTTTTTTGTAAAAGGTACCAAAAAATAAATGTTAAGATAAAAAAATGAATCAAATTAAAGCGAAATGGAGCAAGTACTTCATTCGAACAGATATTACAGATAATGAAAGCAAGAAAGTTGCACAATGCTCTACTGAAGATGATTTAGTACTTGAGAAAAAAGAAATACAAGAGAAGCTTAGAAAACTAGCAAGAATAAAAAGAGAAAAGAAATACAGCAAAAGAGGTTACAAGAAACTCTGTAATAAACGGAAAGGCATTAAAATGGAATGATAAAAAGACTTACTTAAAACACGATCAAAAAACGGAACTGCACAAAAAGATGATAAAATGGTGATGAGAAGGACAACAACAAAAATACTTAAAGAAAATTTAATCAGAGCAAAGGAAGGAGGGAAAATTTACTAAGCACTAGGAATTTAAAGAGAAAGCATGAAGAAGAAGCAAAAACTATTGTACAAGAAGTCAATAGTAATTTCAAAAACAAAAAATGCTACAACATCAAAAGGAAAATTCTTGATAGTAAAAATCAAAAGGTAGGGGGGAAAGAAGACTAAATCGATCCAACCGAATAAAACATTACAGAGGTAGTTAAAGGATACAAAATTAAATGGAAGGTCAAGATAATAATTTTTACTGTTTGTAACTTTTACTTTCTTACGTGTTCTTGTTTGCTTGCACGTCATACAACATTTGCTTTTTTAATTTGACCAAAATTATTAAGATGCGGGTTTGTATATAGCAAACCCGCATTTGATTACATGCGCTGAATTATTAAACGCCCCAATATGTTGAACTCTATTGCAGTATTTATTGCCCTTTCTCCAGTTTGGATCAAACCCTTGTCTGTTTTTGTTTTCAAAAAATCTTTAATGTAGACAAGAACGAAGAATGGGCTTCCCAAAATTGATCAAAATTAGATTTCAAATCGATATATTTCGAGAACCAGTGATTGGATTTTTACAATATTTGCGTATGGTTGGTATAGTGATAACGTTTTTTGGCAACCACAACCGCAAAAGAAGAAAAGAGCGGGAGTAGAGACGCTGTTTTTACAAATTATCAAGGAAAGTCATTATTTACTGACTTGATCAAATTTCCATTTGCTTTTGTGTGTACATGTCTTTAGACCTGCCACAGTTTTTCATCTTTCCATGCTTTACAATTAGAATTCCTAAACACATGATATAGATAGGAGGTGGGGCAAAGTCAAGATTGTTTTTATTGCTGAATCACTTTTGTAACTTTACGTTTTTTAATTCGCGGATTAATCTCATGATTCTAAATATTCGAAATTGCTTTGCTATTTCTGTGTTCTTACGAAAATATTTTTCCCACAGTACCGTTAATACAGCCATTCCGTCTAACACTCACTTATTCTTACGTGTACGCCTAATACAACTGTAAAAGGTTTTTTCCTCTATAACGGAAGAGACAAGAAAGTTACGTCTGAGGATTTGTAAAAAAGAAGACTATCATAAGATTTTCATTAAGCGACCACGCGGTAATCGGCATAGCAGTCCTATGGCGCAAAGTTCTAGAAACTGGGTTTAAAAGAAATTTAAGGGTGTTTTAAATAATCAATGCTATCTTAAAGAGCATAACATAAAAAAATAGAAGTGGAGACAAAGATAAGTTATTGAAACTAAAACAAAGACGAATAAAAGAGGGCGATAAACAGCGAACGATAAGAAAATAGCAAAAGCGGATTTGTATGCACCTTCGATTTCGTGTAAAATTTGTACAGTGGAAATGACTAATAAAGAATAATAATAATAATAAATAGATCTCTGCTATAACCAAGGTAGGATCAAGACAAATAATTCTAAAATACTTTAAATGAATCTTTTAACAACCGAACAAGTTACCAAATTATTTAGTAATGAGAAGGAACGTGACTTCCAAAAAGTTAATCTTTTAGCGGTAGTGTGCAGGGACGTAAAGTTGGGAAAAGTACAATAATTTGAAAAGTTAATAAGAACTCGGGTAAACATGACGGACAGCGGCAAGTAGTTTTGAGAAGGTGAAAAGGAAAAAAAAAGAGTCGGGGGGAAATATTAAGTAGAAACAAAAAAACAATTAGATGACAAAACGAAATACAGCAAAAACTACACAAATAGTCACAATTAAATAAAAGAGATGATGAAAATATTAAGGGATAATAAAAAAAATCAGGAATTAAATCAGATAAAAAACAATGATAATTAATACGATGCAAGGATTAGAAGAAATCAGCTTATAAATTACAGTTGAAAGAAATAACCCAGGAAAATGAAAACATGAAAAAAGCAATAATGGAAATGAAGCAGAAACTGGAAGAGATCGAGATAACATTGAAAAGATGTCAAAAAGAAAACAAGAAAGGGATTATCTGTAGAAAAAACAAACGAGGTAATATGAAAAAATGCTATAAAACATTTTCTAAGTAAAAAACTAGGAATAGTCAGAGAAATAAATGGAGCACATAAAAGTAACGATAGAATGTGTGTTACAAAGCTTAATAAAGGTTAAAACTCGGTATGGTTTCATTATTAGGCAGGACGACATTAGACAGAAATAGCAGTAGCAACTGTCTCAAAGAACTAGCTAATGTGTCTGCGAGAATGGAAGTGGGAAAAACAATGGTAAAGAATAAGAACACATTCGGGTACAATACACGTGATAATAATACTACAAGGGAAGAAAACCATCAAAATAACAACAAAGGGGACGAGCAAGAAACAGATTTATGAATGCAAAGAAAATAAAAGAAAAAAGAAAGAAAGAAAAACCAATAAATAAATTTAGCAACCTGGAATGTAAAGGGCATAAACTCACCAGGTAAAATTAAGCAGATAAAGCAGACGTAAGTGGAGGAAAAGGCAGAAGATTGGTAACAGGTTTACTATTCTAAAAGCAAAAAAGGCAGAATCATGAGTTTTAGGTCAATGTCAGAAAGAATGTACACGACAATTTTATTAAGTGAGTGAGGTAAGAAGAGGGGAGTGCGGCTCGGATCATACTATGGTGACAATAACATACAAAGAAAGGAAAGAAGAACAAAAACAGAAAGAATCAAAAAGAAAAATAATAAAGCAATATGACATTAAACAACTAAACAACAAATAAACAAAAAAAAAAGGTATCAAAAAAGAATAAATTCATTACTGCAGGAAAAAGAAAAATGTGCAAAGAAGTGAATCAGATATCGACGAAAAGAAAATCAACGATAAAAACTGCAAATAAAGAAATAATAAGAAAAAGAGGCAAAAACAAGCAGAAGTAAAGAAAAGGGTAACACAAAAATAATAACAAGAGCAACAAATGGAAAGAAAAAACTTCAAAAAGTTCTACAAGAAAAAAAGCAAGAAAATTACAGAACATAACTAGAAGAAAAATTCAAAAACAAAGAGATAAGTTGTATTATCAAGAAGTAAAACGAGCAGGAAGTGGCTTCCAAAGTCAAAATACATAAATATCAAATCTCAAGAGGAAGAAATGCTAAGCGATCCAGAAGAAATTATGAAGGAGTGTAAAAGTTATAATAATAATATAATCATGGAATCGAAGAACAATAAAAGCTTGGGACCAAACGAAATTGACGCAGAAATGCTGAAAGCTGGGAAAGAGAAACTGCACAGGAGTTAGTTTAAACTTATAGAGCAAATTTAGACAGGTGAAGAGTGGACAAAAGCAAGAATTTGCCCAATAGATAAGAAAGGCGAAAAATAGTTAGTGAAAACTACAAGGAAATAGCGCTACTGGATACAAATTATAAAGGTTTAGTCAGAATATTAAGAAAAAGATTAAAAAAATGTATGGAGAACTTAGTAGGGGAATACCAAGCGGGTTTTCGATATAACAGATTCACAACAGATCAAACTTTACACCTAAAGAGATCCAAACGACATGTTACGAACATCAGACAAAACTACTCGCTATATGTATTGACTTTAAACAAGCCTATGATAAAATAATAAGGAAAAAGTCAAGCAATGGCACTTTTAAACGTGCCAAAAAAAATGATAACATTAACAAAAATTACCCTCAAAGAAACAAAAACCGAAGTAATATGGGATGGGTTCAAATCAGAAACTTTCAAAGTAACAAAATACGTAAGGCAAAGTGAACCCTTGTCAACGACACTTTTCAACTTAGTAATGGAAGCTACGATAAGAAACTGAACTGAACAGAGACGAAACAATCTTCAGCAAGGACCATAAATGGCGTTTACTAAAGGCCTAACTCTGATAATGAAATCCGAAAAAGTTTTAAAGAAGACAATAAGGAATTTAGAGAAAGCAATAAGAAATTTAAACTTAGATATTAAAAATAAAAAACTTTAGCTTAGAGATTAACAACAAAAAAATAAATTACATGATACTGGGGAGTAAAGAGGAGAAAACAGCGCGATTCTAGAAGTACTGACTTAGAATGGGAAAAAGTAAATGAATTCGTTTACTTGGGCACACTAATAGAAACAAAATGGACATGAAGAAAACAAATCAAGGCGAGAATTACAAAAAAAAAATAAAAAGTATGGGAGCTTAGGTACACTAATGAAATCGAAGCATATATCTAGGAAGTCCAAAATAAGAGTGTATAGAAAGGTAGGAATAAAAAATACTGAGAGGAATCGATTGAGGAAAAAATACACAAGAAGGATGGCAAAGGAGAACAAACCAAGAGGGGTATACATTACATAACAAACCAAAAATAACAAAGCCCAGAGACTAAGATGGATGGAGCACACAGAAAGGTTAAATAGAGTACAAACAATTAAACAAATGCTATCCAGAACACCAATAGAGAAAAATAGGAAAGGAAGATCAAGGAAAAATAGCTGTAAAAGACGGACGGGGATTTGGAGAGAATCGAAGTCAACGACCGGAAAAGAGAAGTAAAATGGAAACAGACTATAAATACGTCTGTTGAAATATCACATGCATTGTAACTTTTTGTAACCCTTTACACAAATCGAAGACCTGCAAAGGCCTGTAGAGCTAATTAAATTAAATCATAAAATCTTCTTATGCAAGAGTTCCCTGTTTTTCAGTGCAAAGCAAACAACAATGGATAATTTCGGTAAAACTCAAAAAATCGCATAAAATATCAAATAGTTACCGATCGCCACAACAATTGGGTATGCGACAAAAGGAAGCCTCCAAACAAGATTGGTACAGGTTCTGTTCGATTCTCTCTTGTTTTATGACCTTCGCCTTAGCATTTTGTGAGAGATACGCTTTTCCTTTTCATAGAAACGAAGCGTCCAATCGAGTAGAGACATTTTTTCGTGAATGATATTCAGATTCTAGATAGGAGACGGTTCAGACAATCTTCAATAGTTTCCATATCAAAATATTTTGGGAAATCAAATTTTGACTACCTTTAAACTACTATAGTTAGCCATGATCACGATCTTTTGCAAAATATTGTTTATTTTTATACTACATTAGTCACAAAGAATTCCCTATGACTATTAAATTTGAAGAAAAAAAAAACGTAAGTGTATTCAAACAATTAAAAGTAAGCAAACTGTCTACGTATGATTTTAGACGCGCTAAGACTTATTTTTGGCTAGACCTATATCATTAGCTTGGTATGATACTTTAGGAGAAAATAACATTGATAGCAATATTCCTATTTAAGGCCTTTATTTTGTCGATTTTGGATAATCATGCTCCCGTAAAAGAGGAGAGGGTTAGTAAATCCAAAGCACTGTCGTTAACCGATACCTTAAAAGCAATCATGCGCGAACGTGAGAGTGCCCGGAGAAAGTTCCAATCTAGCGGGGAAAAACGCAGTGGCTCTCTTGCTTCTGTAAATAGCTCACCTGAAACCATTTTCTAATTTGAAAATCATTAGTATTTTGCCTTACATTATGAAGATTTTTGAAAAAATATTATACAAACAAATGTGGTTTTTCTTTAATGAGAGCAAGCTGCTATCTAATTATCAATTTGGTATTGCGGATGCTCTGGTTACTGTTATTACTGATATTATTAATTCTATCCACAAGCAAATGACTACAGCATCAATTTTATTCGACTTCTCAAAAATGTTTGATAGTACTAGTCATGATCGTGTTTGGGAAAAACTTCTACACTACTACGTTAGGGTGTTTCAGAAAAGTTTACTGAAAGATAACCGAGAATGCTGTCGTGATATAAGAGTTAGAAAAACTAAATGAGCTAGGGATAGAGTTAGTAAATGTTAAAAAAATATTTAATCGAAAGGAGCATGAAGGTAATTCGAGAAGAAAATATTTGGAGAATTAAGGAATTGAGTAACTACTCGCTGACTTATCAATCACACAAGTAAGAGAAGAAGAACGCACTAACATTTGTAAAACGCACAAATGAAGAATTAACAATTTATTTATAAATAATTGCGCACTATTATAGTTAAAGCTTGAAATTACTTTTCTTAAATAATTTTTATCTGGTACACGTAATTTCGGCAAGTGGCATCTTGCCGGAAGCCGAGAAAGTGTCCACCATTTGTAATTTTTCGACTTCGACCAATTTTTCATTGACAAAATGCTTTCTTGTATTGTATAAAAAATATAATAAGAATCGCCTTAATTACTGGCGCGGTATCACCAATGGCTGTTGTTAATCCCAACGAGATAAGTTAGAATACATTATATAACAAGAATACTGGAGTACAGTAAATTAAAAATATTTAATTACCATCAAGTAAAAACAGATAACAACAAAATTGCATTAATTCATTCACTAAAATTAATCCACACTTTTCTGAAATTCTTAAAATTTAGATTGTTTAACATGCTAAGGCTTACCTTTCTATTGGTATAAAAATTGTTAGAAAGTATCTAAGACATCAAGAAGTTCCCCAATTTTGCAGTATAAAGATTTTTCTCCAAGACGGCAGTTTATACTAAGCACGGACGCATCGACAAGTGCGGTAGGCGCGGTATTATCTAATGCAATAGCATAAGTTATTGCTCGTTGAAATATTCTTGTAGTAAGCATTTATATTCTTGGCTCGCTAGCAAAATAAACAGAAACTTTTTTTTTCTGAGAGGCACGCCAAGCAGGAAATGTTCAGATATATTTGACTACCAAATTTACACCGTTTAGACTTATCTTAGTTTAATTAAAAGTTACTCTAATAGTATTTTATTCACTTTAATCTTATTAAAACACGTTTCTGGCAAGCATTCGAATCGAAAATTCTTTACTAAGAATCTCAAAGTAAGTTAGTCGAGCTACTCCTGACATCCACGCTTCCCGAGTCTAGCAAATTAATTTGGGTAACTTATTAATCTAAAAACAAAATGATACAAAGCTCAGAGTTTTTAATTAAAAAAATTCTAAACGCTACCGAAGCAATTGAAATTGAATCAAATCAGTTACACTTCTAGAAAAACCACACAATAAATAGCAATTGATTTAAAACAGTTAAGTATTAATAAAGTAGACAGCAATTTACTGAAAACTTATAATATTGTAGAATGGTAGCTGAAACAACAAAATATAAAGTCAGATGCTGAAGTTAGAAAAGCAATAAACTTTTTTTAATTTAGTTTTACTCTCATGCATGCACGCTATCTATCATTTTGTTTACTTGAAGGACGTGGCACGGCTTTTCTTGCTATTTTATCAAGATATAACAAATTCTACTATCTCGTCTGGAGGATCAAAATTTATTACTTAATCATGAGTGAACTTTCGTTAATAATGTTAAAACTTGAATAACGCTTATGTGTTAACAAAATAAAACTGTAAAACTCAACTTTTAGGCTTAAAGTTAGCTTTATTATTTAAAGGTATACTTTCGTATTCTCAGATTACATATAAAATATATCGAAAACTTTATACCTACTCTTCTAAAATATTTTATGAAATGAAACTTTTAAGTTGAAAACTTCCTTGGGTTCCCCACAACAAAAGTTTCAAGATTGGATACCGTCTGCCCTTGAATTATTGTTTACTTTTCAAATCAAAAATTTAACTAAACAATAATTTATTATTAGAGTTTTTTAAATTTCAACTTTTAGTAAAAAAATTCTTTAAAGAAAGAAAAATCCTGTAACAAATTAATATTACTGAAAGGTGACATCTGGAATAATCATTTTTTCCAAAGTAAAAGAAAGCGAAAGTTGTAATCCTTTGTTCGTTAAAGAATGAGACACATTTCCATTAATCTTTTTTCCATCAAGATTTTCTGTTCGTTCTAATTTAAAAGTCCACCTAAATTCAATTTATTTAGATAAAGTTAAGAATCTTCAAAACAAACAAAACGAAAGCACAACTCAATCTATTTTTGACAATCACGAATTTTCTTATGGCTAGCTATAACACAATTTTTGTGACGTCAACAAGCAGTGATAAATTTTATAAAAACTTTCCTAATAATGTATGATCCCGATTGTATGCAATAATTCAAATTTTATTAACTTCCAACCACTTGATGGACGAATTTCATTAAATAAAAAATCCGGTGATTAATTCAGCTTGTGGCGTTGATCGAAATACGATTTAGGAAGGAACAAAAGACAACGAAGATAAATTGAACGGAGAAATTACTTTGACCGAATTGGTCTCCACTTTAACAAGTAAAAAGAACTTAATTCCTATTTCAGAGAATATCCTTGTTCCTAAATTAATTAATTCGCTGGGTATACTA
>VTPC01008580.1:9658-53853 GCA_011009095.1 Ignelater luminosus
CAAGATCAACCATGCCTAACTTTGCCTATAAATCAGATTTCAAAGTACTTTCAGCTAAGAATGAGTAAAAACGGAGATGCTCAATTGTTCAACATGAGTTTCTTGGACTTACGACTCTTCACACAAAAACCTAGTGTTTTCAATAAAAAAATCTGTTTATAAATATTACTAATAGTTTAAAATAATTTGTTTTTAAACATTTAACCTTGTATTCAATAAAGAAAACCAGAAAAAAAGAACATGTAAGTTGTTAGTATTTTTTTCTTGAACTATGATCTACCCTTATTTTTAAAAGTTTTTTCAAAATTTCATTAACTTTGAAGGCAATGCGCGACCGGAAGATGTTGACAGATTTAAGTTAATTTAAACATTATTTTCTGTGGTTCTAATACATAAGAATTTGAGCTGTTACATTCGAGAAGAAGCTAATTTAAAAATGTCAAAAATTATCGTAAAAATGTGAATTTTTCCAAATTTCGGCAAACTTTAGAGTACATGCGCGACCGGAAGATATGAACCGATTTTATTTCTTTTTTTACTCCTTTTTAGTCTCCCTAATTTGCAACTTTTCCGCGGTATTAAAACTTGAAAAAAAAATTTTTTGTTTTTTTGGCCCACCCTAATGTAGAACCTCTTCTTACCAGATAATATTTCTATTAGCAAGAACTTTTATAAATATCCTTTCAACCTGATTGCTATTACATCGAGCTCTGAGACTGAAAGTTTCACTGGTTTCATGGTAAATTCGCCACTAAGGACGTCAGAACTTATTAGTGACGACCTACATACCTATAAACGAACTTCAAATCTATCAGCAGAAGCTAGTATTTTTTCCAGAATTGATGCAATTTAGATTCTCACTATTTAAGTATCTTACTGTGAGTTTTAGATACTTGCCGATAGCTAAACAGTTCAGATACTATTGTTTTAAAGTATGAGATTTTGGATGAAAGACTAGCATTGAAAAAACACGTTTAACTATGCAGCTGATTCCGCACGTAAACGGTTTCATAGTTTGATGACAATACTTAATCTCTAATTGGAATTGATGACTCCTATACTCCTTTGCTGTAAATTGCACTTTTTTTACAAAGGCTTCACATTATTTTTTTGCTGTAGATATAAATTACAGTAGGAAGAATCATTTTGATGGTTTCAAAAAAGCATTAAATAAAATTATTTGTTTTGTGAAAAATTTCTTTATTAGATAATAACTCACAATTCAAAAACTTAACCTTGTCAGTGAAGTTGTAATTCACAAAAGGTTTTCTAGTTTATGTTCCTTCCGTAAAAAAGAAATTTTTAATTCTATAAAAGTTCTTATAGAAATTTATTGTGTATTATTAGAAATTCAAAGTTATAAAAACATATAAAATATCCTTTTGTATATATTTATATACTCATTTTCTGTAGGTCCTTAAAGAACATGGTATACAACCGATGCGTTTAGGACCAAAAGAAGGAATTGCCCTAATAAACGGAACTCAACTTATAACGAGCATTGGAGCTGAGGCTGTAGAAAGGGCAATGCAAATTGCTCGTCAAGCCGACGTCGTTGCCGCCCTTACATTGGAAGTTTTAAAAGGAACATCAAGGGCATTCGATTCTGATGTACAAATGATCAGGCCACACAAAGGGCAAATCGCTGTTGCTAAACGATTGAGAGCTTTACTCCATTCGGATACGTATCCATCTCAAATAGCAGGTCGGTATTTACGTTGTTAAAGAAAGCTTTATGAACACAATAGATTTTCATATAACGTAATTGTATCGATATAAAATAAATAAAAATCTCATTAGATTTACAATTACAGAAAGCCATCGATTCTGCAACAGAGTGCAAGACGCTTATACCTTAAGATGTTGTCCTCAAGTACATGGAGTGGTACACGACACTATCGAATTTGTTCAGAGTGTAATTAGTACGGAAATGAATAGCGGAACCGATAATCCTGTATCCTTTTTATTGTATTAAAGGTTTTTAAAAATTTTTAAAAATATTTTTCTTTAGCTTATATAAACTAGATTGTGTTTGCTGAAAGGGGAGAGATCATATCAGCTGGCAACTTTCACGGGGAATATCCAGCTAAAGTCCTGGATTATTTAGCTATTGGAGTGCACGAACTTGCTTCTATGAGTGAAAGGAGAGTCGAACGACTTGTAAATCCAGGTTAGAGGTTCAATTTTCTCTTGAAATCAGAAATGTACTGAATTATTTTAACATTTCCATACGTTTTAAGACGAATTCTACAAGTATCTTAAGTAATATCTTACGGAGAACTAATTATATTTCAGCTCTGAGCGGATTACCTGCATTTTTGGTTCATGATGGTGGGATAAATTCTGGTTTTATGTTAGCTCACTGTACTGCCGCTTCATTGGGTAACCTTTTTCTAAATAAAATTACATTTTAAAATTATTTTTTTAATAATAAAATTTTAGTGTCTGAAAACAAGGTGTTATGCCATCCTTCATCAGTGGACAGTTTAAGTACTAGCGCCGGACAAGAAGATCACGTTTCTATGGGGTGTTACGCTGCTCGAAAGGCTATACAGGTGGTTGAGAATGTTGAACACGTCATTGCAATAGAATTGTTAGCGGCTTGCCAGGCTATAGAATTTTTAAGACCATTGAAAACAACTGCACCCTTGGAGGAAGTTTACTGCGCCGTTAGAAAAGTCGTGAGACCGTGGGATAAGGATAGATACATGGCTCCTGACATCGATGCTGTTAAGAAATTATTGTTGGAAAATACAATATGGGCTGCTGTACAGCATCATATTACGTTCTACCATGCACCTGAGGTATTTACAATTAGCATTTAATTAAATATCAAACTAATTAAATAATTATTGCTTTTAGGAAAGAGAGACCAGAGTGTTCAGTCCAACAGCTTATAGTCTCGGTGGGAAACAACGCGACAGACCTAAATCTCGTTCTGTTAAACGAAAGCTGCCAAACTAAGCTACTTATAAAGCTGAAAGTTTGAATTGTTGCAGTTATTAAATTGCTTCAATATGATGTTTACTGTTTAGTAAATGAGTAGTAATAAACATAAAATATACATTGTTGCGTTTAATTTTATTTAATAAGTACAAACAATACAAATACATCTAAAGATACTCAGGTAGTGAAAGCACTACTTGTTGCTCTCTATAACATAATAACCTTTAAGCTGCGTTTTTATTGCAAACTTCACTTTTTACAGTTATATCGCCATTACTCGAATATCACGAACGAACAATAAACCTCGGAGAGAATGTGGAAATATTTACATCCATACTTTATGGTGAAAGTTACATTGTTTTCTTGTTTGAAGAAATTTAGTTTCAAGACTTTTTTTTATTGTATAAAGATATAACACAAAATATACTGGTATACCCTAACGCTTTGCCGCAAACTTTCCTCACAAAAACCAAAAACCAGCAACATGTCAGTTTGTTTGGCGTAAGCGTATCTTGCAGCAATTGCTATCAACAAATAATAGACAACAACAAAATACCGCAATTGCAACGAATCTGAGATGGAAATAAGCGATAACTATCAGTACTAGTTAAGCAAACTTAATAGTTTTGTACATTTGACAAGCCCATACTCAATTGTTTCACATCAAGGCTAAGTAGATTAAAAGAATGTTGTCGAAAAAGCCACGAGTATGCATTCCGATTTTATTTTTTTTGTGGCTACACCGTACCAGATATAAAAAATGGTCAAGATATAAAAAATGTTACTAAAGTGTGTACCTTTGCATAAACAAAATACGGAAGCTCTCAGCTTCCGCAATAAAAATTACTACCGGATTTAAGACGGACATACCCTCCTTTGTACCCTTTCAGTGTATCAATGAAGCCCAAAATTATGTCAGAGTATGTCTTATGCCCACGAGCAACATCGTACCAAAAATTATTAAAATCAGTTCTTTGACGTTCAACACCGGCTTAATGAAGCAACTGCGGATATAGGTAAGTTGGGTTAAATCGCCTTATTTGGACGTCAGGAATCTGTAGTTAAGCTATGACCAAACATTTTAGAGACACCCTGTAGAACTTGGAAAATCTAAGCAAAACTGGTAAAGTATGGGAGATTCAAGCAATATGTTTTGGACAATCAAAAGTGGACATGCTATATTGTGTGGTGTTAACATGTTCATGGTATCTAAGTTGGTACATATCCGAACATAATAATTTCCTATAATGGAAGTTAACTTGATCCATAATAATAGGTACCCTTGTAGAATTCTTTAACCATTTCCTAATATAGTAATGTGTTCACCAACCAGACACCTAAATTTAATGTTTCCAGTACCATGTACAGAATTTGCAAACTTCATAAACCGAATCTAATGTTTCATGTAAGAATCTGATTCTGATTGATTGAAGTATTTTTCGCTAGACGCCAATTCTTTCTCGGCAACTTTTTGTCTGTACCTCATACGTTCAAGGCGGGTTAAGTGCATTTGTTTTCTACAGTTTCTTTTTCAGACATAAGGGCAGTTACCCTTGTGTAGGGGATGTATCCAAGGCACCTTATTCTTATTGTATAGCAGTGGTCTGTGTTATTTATTTGGTTATTGCTCCGAGCTGTAAATTGTGAATTTGAGGACGTGCAGGTCTGCTTCCCCGCGGGTTACAAATTTTCGTTTAAATTATTTGCTTTTACTATTTAACATATTTTAAACGTAAAGCCTCATTAGAGGTTTGTTTCTTTACGAGGAACAAAATCTATTAACGAACTGATCAGCACAGCTAGGTCGAAATATACATTCTGCTAAGTTGTTCCAGAACATTTAACTTCAGTTCTACCAGGTCTGGTGAGGCATCGGATCCTTTGAGACTCCTTCATAGCAATCCGCTGATTTCGTCGCCGTGTTATTATAGTGCTGAATGCAGTGATGCATAGGTTATTTAACTTCCAGGTGCAGAATCTCTTAAAATCCTGTTGGTTGAATCAGATTTTGTACTAATTTTATTCTTTTAACTATTATTATTTATAAACTTTACCGTTTGAATATTGAACTGAGATTTGAATCATTGTCACGTAGAGTCATGTATTCGTAAACCGAATCAAATATAACTACTAATTATAATTTTTTTGACCATTAAGTGCAAGCTAGTAAATGCAGGTAAATAGTCTTAAAACGCTTAATGGTTAAGTTTTTCCTGTTCAAAATTGTCTTTTTGATTGCTTTTGCTAAATTTTTTAACAAAGATATTAAGTATACTTTCCGGGGATAAAAATGAAGATATATTATTTTCTTTGTTACTTTATGGCGATGATAAGAAAAATTGCGATTCATAGTGCGAAACAGATCCGTCTTCTGATTGCAAATTTAAAAGTTTAATAAAATAATCACAGAAAAATCTTGATATTTATTGTTTTCTATGGTACGGTCTCTCACAAATATTTTGTTCTCTTTGTGTACAATTTTGCATTTGGGTGCTCACTTTGACTTAATACTCTAATTTTATTTGTTTATAATACAAAGTGGTGATAGAGTTCGGAAAAAAATTCATAATTTTGTTATAATTGTTTTTTTGAAAGACACTTGAACACGTCCATTTTATACTCGAATAAAGCATTTGTGGGCACAGAAAGATGTTTTTTGACAGATTATCTTCTTGAACTACGACATCATCATCCCTTTTTTAAATTACAACCTCAATTTTTTTACAAAGATTTTGATAGACTTCTTTGCTGGTTGAATAATGGTGTAAAACATTTGGTATCTTACATAACAATTGTTTTGAGAAAAACACTTATTATGTTTAATAACATTAACACTTGTCAACAAAAATAACATTTACAATTAAAAAAAGAACAAACAAAATTATTAAAGCTAACACAGGTGTATTGCCTTAACGGGACTGTTAATCGCCATAACTGCAGGTATTGGGCAAGAGAAAAACCTCATTGGGCCCAAAAGTCTCACAGCCAGCATCAAGAAAAGGTTAATGTATGGATTGGAATAATAAGAGGTCGTCTTCTAGAATCTTGTGTTTGAAGAAAATCTGATTTTTGCCAGATATTTGAATTTTATAAGGTTTGATTTGGTTCCATCTCTAGCAGTTCTTTTTCCAAATAATGAAGAGCCCGATTTGCCTCATCAGGACATCTGCTTTCAACAAGATGGGGCACCTCTTAATTTTGGGGCAGACGTGCGTCAGTTTCTTGATCTTATATGGCCTGGTAGATGGATAGGACGACGAGGACAAGTTGAATAGCCTACGAGATCGCCGGACTTAACCCCATTAGATTTTTCTGATGGGACCACGTAAAATCAATAGTTTACATACATAGATCTAACAATTTAGAAGGTTTGAAACAGGAAATTCAAACGGAAATGCAAAACATCGCCCCACAAATGATCCAAATTGCAGTTCAAAACGTTTATACACGAATAGGACAGTGTCAAATGGTAAACGGTAGACAATTTGAACATTTACGTTAAAATTCTTAAATGATTATATTTCTTTCTTTTTTAATTTTAAATGTTATTTTTGTTGAGAGTAAATGTTGATGTTATTAAACCTTATAAGTGTTTATCTTAAAACAATTGTCATATAAGGCATTAAATTTTTTACACCATTATTCAACCAGTGAAGAAGAAATTCTAACAAAATTAGGAATTTTGTTTCGAACTTTATCACCACTCTGTATACATATATATATTTTAACTTTTATCTTTATCTTACAATCTCAAAGGTTACTTTTTGTACATAATTTGGGATTTATTTGTTTACATATGATACATGTATCTACGTTTTGATATACATAATATTATATTTTATTGTTTTCAATTGACTTCACACATAATTTGAACTTATTCGTTGACGTATGCAAAATGTGTTTGTGTTTATATTCAGATAATGTTCTTTAACTGTTTACATTTGGCTACATGACTGTTTTTTTTATTTACTTACTAGAATGCTGTACTACTTCGTGCACGTGGAACTAAACTAAATAAAATATACTTACACATATATTTTTAAAAGTAAATGTATTTCCCTGTTTTATCCCGTTACGGGTCGAATTTTGAAAGATGCTTTCTTAATAGTTGCTTACTTCATTTCAGGAAGCTTTATGCAACACTATTTGTATATTCCTTTTTATGCAATCTTTGCCATTCCGCTTTACCACCTTAGGGTTTCCCGTTTTACCCCATGAGGGCAATCCTTGACACCCCGTTTTACCCTCTTAGGAACTAAATTTTGAAAACTTCTTTTTTAGTGGTTACCTACGCCATTTGAAAAACCTCTATGAAAAACTTTTAGTTTTTAGACCCAACGGTTTGAGCTGTGCGTTGATAAATCAGTCAGTCATGGTATCATATTAGTATCATATTTGTTTATATTTTGATATTTACTTTGATGCATTGTGTCTTTTTGATTTTGACATTTATTTTGAAGTGTTGATTAATTCATCTCGAATATTTAAAATTTCTATATGAACTGTGGTAACTTCGTTTTATTGTGTTGGATATTTCAAAGAAATTGTTTATAAATTTTGTTCATTCAGATTTTTTGTTATAATTGAATTGCCGGAGAGAGTATTTATATCGAGGAAAATAAACTTAATTATTTATCTTATAACAGTGTTTGCCTTCTTATTAATTATTCCGCCTTACTCCTTATAAGGGCACAATTAAGTGTAACAGCAGGTATTTAGTGTTACAGCGCAGAACTGTTGGCAATTGCTACGTGATTAAAATCTCATACCGACGCGACGTGTAACTTTGTATCCTCATACACAAACGATTACTTATTTTATTGTGAGCTAATTCCTTTATGTTAGCTTATACTTTATTATTTTTAATGTGGTACTATGCCTAATAGTATCTGTTTTAGTATGGTATGTCTGATTCTAGATATCTACACTGCAGCTATACTAAAGTCAACGAGGAGATTCAAGCCTATCCTCTATCATTTTTAGTATGGTGCTATGCCCGATTGTATCTATTTTTAGTGTGGTATGTCTGATTGTAGATATCCACACAAAAGTCAACGAGAAGATTCCAAGCGCATCGAGAGATAACATTGTAGCTTACCCCAAAAGCTGTTGTACCCAAGTTATTTGCATTTGTTTACATGAGGGCCAAATTCTGGTCTTAAATTTTGCGTGTGTCATAGTTTTCTGCATAAATCTTGAGTTTTGTGGCAACGTGTCGGTTTAAGCTTAGATGATAGAAACACATCTGCAGGTATGGAATAATGGTAGATTATTGAACACTTGAAAAGACATCTTAACAATACATGTTAATTTCGGTGAATGAACTGCAGAGCCATAAGATATGCATTCACGACGAAAGTAAATATTTGTAAGTTCCACTAATTCGTTATGTACATTTTATCATAAATCTTGTTGGTTAATTTTGATTTACCTAACCTTCTTTTAAATTTAGTTTAGAGATTTCTTTCCTGTGTATTTTCTTGCTGGATTAAAATATTTTGACGACTGTTGGTAATATAACATAACCTGTTATCATATAAAACACTTCCGAATCCAAGTTTTAGTTAATTCTTATTAAATGACTTTATTATTTTCTAACACACTTAATTCCTACAATTTCACTAATTTAAGTAATAAGTAGGTTAACTGTTGACTGCATATAAATTAGGATGCCGTCGGCGTATAAACAGAGATGTGTAAACACTAATATAAATACATCATCATACTACATGGCAATTATACTTACATGTAATTCAAGTTCCAAACTTTGTTTTTACAAACGATTTTTAAAAACTTTGTTCGAGTTAAAATATTAATTTTTAGTTCACTACAATGACAACTTTGCCGACTCAGAAACATCAAGGAAGCGTCACTTTACCAGTCTTAGGAGTAGTCAATATCGACATAAGTCATCGCAAAAATTAGGGTAGTTCTGATTGTTTTAATATGTTATTAGGACTCCTACGCGTAGTATAAATCCAGATTTGCAACCCCGAGAAACCTGTGCTACCTACGTAGTGGAGAAAAAACAGCAAAAGTCTCGCACTTGTTTTGGTTTTTGGATCATATCTCCTAAAGTATGCGTTCTACCGAAAATGTTAATCATATCATGTTTAAAGTAGAATAAATTTACTGCAATTCGAGATTAAGATGGGTGCTGTACGTCCATTAGTTACCGAGATGCGGCTTTTCAAAGATTGGCAATTTTTTCCAAAAAGTGACATTTTTTCGTTACCGTCATGTTTGAAACTAAAAAAAAACAAAAAATGGTTCATCATTGAGATCTCCTAATGGATAAGAAATACGAAGTTCTTTAAATGGGCTAAAAGTTGCCGAGTCCAAGGGCTAGTTTACTGATGTTGCGCGTCTTTTTTTTGTAGTTTGTTACTTACGGCCTAAAATTGGAAAACCCAGATAAGTAGGTGTTTTCTCCAATATAGTATTTCGCTTAAATTTGAAAACAAGTATATCAATCTTTATATCACCGAAAACTAAGTCGAGTAATTTATCTAGTGAAATGAAAATCAAATATGCGTTCCATTAAAAAAAATTGTACATTCCTTGTATTCAATTCCTTTAAGAGATATTTTAATTTAAAAAATTGACACGTTCAGATTTTTCGCTGCTACCTAGTAAACTATACATTATTAAAAGAAAACAAAAACACCGGCTCTTCGACTCGGCAGCTTTCATGTCATTTAACCGACTTTGTATCTCTTATAGCCCAGTCACCTTATACAAAAAAAAAGCCAAACCTCTAAAAAAATTCGACTGAAGATTTTTCTTTGGGATTCTCTTTATTTCGGCGTCAAGAACAATTTTCCAAAAGTCCATAAAGCCAATTGGACGGCTACAGAAGTTACAGAAGGTCAAGGGTCACGAAAATCAGTCTTTCTCCAATATCTCGTAAACTATTGGTCTTAAGTTAATTTTGGTCATTATGAAATTTGTTCATGAGCTAAATCTACACAAAAACGGTCTTATACAAAATTTACGTAGAACCAATAGTTTTTGAGATATAGAGCTGAGAAGTTTCGGAGCAAAGCGCATACTCCACTATGCTATACGTATAGTGGTGTATACAGATAATAAGGCCTATTTATACATAGAAACATCGTTAATGCATATATACCTGCATAATCTCTGTCTGAATTGTCCTTGAAAAGGACCCTTCTTCACAACAACAATGGTAAGGGCCTTTAGTACCAGCTTTCTAACATTCCAATGTAGGCTCATAGGTCACTTTATAACTGAAAATATTGGATGACGGACGTTTTAAATTTTTGTAGAGTTCGGACGTTTTATTCATCTCGAGATATTTTGTAATTCATTATATATATTTTTATCTGTAATAAAACTTTGTCAAATGGCACGACTGTGACTGTTGTTCGCGATTTAGAAACTCAGAAATGTGAGTGTTGAAAGAGGTGACGATCTGTAGACTATTTGCGAAGCGTACAAACTGTGACAATGCATGTTGAGTGTCGTAAAAATTATTTGAAAAAATTCAACATTGAATCATATAAAAAACGTCGTATGAGTGAATCGCCATCAACGTCTCAGTGCTCTCCTCGTAAACATAGTTCAACCTCTTTTGACTTCGATATATTTAGTATTTTTTGTGGTGAACCAGCCAGTGAAAAAGAAGAACAGAAAAAAGCGTTTAATAAACATCGACGATCCATTAGACACGTGACTACGTTGTCATTTAAGGATACTGTAAATATTATGAGCAGCAGATGCACGTAATGATAGTTATAGAAGAGCCGTAAAATATCGCATCAACTTTGAATTTGATCTAGCTGCAGCTAATGGTAAGTACCATAATACACGTTTCTATGCGACTTTCTTTTGTCAACTTTTAATAAGAAGAAAGGTCGTCCTGAAAATGCGAATATTGTGGATGCGATGAGCAAATCCTTTTATTATATAGAAAATAATAAAGATTACCGGTTCACTTTAACAGAGCTTGTAAAGACGTCATTAATAATTTAATGTAAGTCATGAGTGATTAACTCAAGAAAATTATTAAAGTAAATTTAATATCTAGAAAGATTCGAACCTAACTAACCAACTAGAATACCTGCCTCGGTAGCACAGTTGGTTAGTGCACCTTACGCGAGATAAGGTTACGTAGCACTGTGGTCGGAAACTAGTAAAAAGCGGCCAAAACTCTAAAAAATAAATCTACCCAGAATGAAATTTAAATATATTTATATTTACAACTAAACATTCAAAAATTAGTATTCGTAATTAATTTATGCATATTACAATATACTGTGTTATAAATAATACTTGAAAGATAGTGCTTTTACAGTATACATACTGAGCCAAATTTTAAGCATTGCTTTGAAGGTGTGTATCTCGCTAAATTAAAAAAGCGTCAAAATTGTCTACTGTACTCACGAAATAGTCTTTCAAGCACGATGCAATATCATAGTTACTGCAGTTTTTTTAGTATGATTTCAGTGAAAAATTCAATGTTTATAGTTAGCTGAACAATGTTGGAGTTTTCTTCATTCATCTTGAAATTTGAAAATGTTATTCCAGGTGGTCCCATGTGAATTTATGTTGTAATATGAGAAAAAGTTTATATTTTTTAAGGGAGTAAAAATTAGCTGCGGAAATTTGCGGGTATTTTAGTAATCGATAAAAACAACAAGCTGGAATACATTTAAATTTATCTATTGTTCAAATATTTTGTATATATTCGGTTTATATGCTTTTCGAGTCTTAAACTTGTAGTTAATGTGGAGCGCATTCGTTTTTTTTTTCGAAAAAATAGTAAAAGTATAAACAACAATAGTTAATTGTAAGTGCTAAATGAGGCCCGGGGTGGACCACCCCCGCCCGGCCTCCGCCTCCCCATAGGTACGCCACTGACCAAATGTTCAAAAATAAACTTTATTAGTCAAAACTGAAGCCAGATACTTTGGTATCAGTGAGCTAATTTTAGAATAAAACATCTGGGAGTGCAAAGCATAACCACAACGAATTCCGTTTTGTTACTTTTTCAAATTTTGGCGGCTATTTTGATCATGTTTTCGAGGTGATACCAAAAAAGTTAAAAGTATAGGTTTTTCTCATTTCTTTATGTAAAATACGATTCTAAAATAAAAAAAAAATTTGAAAACTTTTTAGATTTCGGCAGCCAAAAAAACGAAGACAGCACATTGTTTTTAGTTTTTGATGTAGAATAAAAATCTGAAGTCAAAATTTCAAAATTTAAAAAAATGCGGACGGACGGACAGACAGACAGACTTCGCAAATTCAGTCAAGATTCCATTGGAGTTCGTTGAAAACGACTAAGTTACAAATTTACTCGAAAACCAAAACTTTTTTGTTGAAGAAAAATTAAAAATGGTGTCAGTATGCATATTATATTTGATACTTTGTGCAGTGTTATAGTTCAGAAAAACGACATAATATTTGTTTTAAAAATATACAACAAATAGCAGGAAGACAAATAAATAAGGAAAGAAATTCGATCTTAATTATCTCGACAAGTATTCGAGATATCGAAATACCGATTACATATCTGTAATCAGGAGAAAAGTCTAAGTTGATTTCATATACAACATATCCTGTAAAGTTACGGCAACATGACAACAGACCAACAGACAGACTATGCCAAACAATCGCCATCTTCGATCTCGATTATCTCGAAAATTATTCAAGATATCGAAACACCGATTATGTATCTGTAATTAGGAGAAAATTCTAAGTCGATTTCATATATAACATGTCTTGTAAAGTTACCGTAACATGGCAACAGACCAACAGACAGACGGAATGTACGAATTCAGATACGAATTTTTTTAAATTTCGTCGATAAAACAAATAAATAAATTAAATAATTTCCATTTTCTACATCACTTTGGATAGCAGAGACGCCAATAACACCTTATATATAAAATATTTAAGCAATTCTGAGAGTTATTTAGTTTTGACCGGTTTTTCGTCATTTCCGACCAGTGTGCGTAGGTTCGAATTCTACCTGCTTTAAAGATTTTTAAATTAATTTAAATTGTAATATAAATTATTTCGGTTTTGTTTCAAAGATTATATTTAGTTTTTTAATGAAATTTGTTTTACCTAGTAACTTATCTATCTTGACATTTTAAGCCAAATCTGGACAGCAGGTTTTCTTAACCAATTTCTACGTTTTAGACAATGACTGACATTCACAAGCTGTGGAGACAACCAGTGGCAGCTTATCAAACCGAATGCATTTGTCAAACAGGAGTAAAGCAAGAGACCGTAAACGAGTTTTATAATTCCGAAAGAATCCCATACTGTCCTCGCTTTAAGTGTTTTTTAAGATGCCTTGCTGAGAAGGTACAAGTTCTCGTCGGCATAACAGGCAAGGTCAATGTAAATAGATGGTCAGAAGGTTTCGTCCATTTGCCTCCAAGATTGGCAAAAAAGTGTTCCAGATTTGCAGAACCAGCTCTTTGTCAAAAGGTTTATCTAATGGTTAAGTGCGTTCATGTGGACCTTGCTCAACGGTTTCCACTATAAGAGTCTGCACACAGAATGCATTAATGTACTATAAGATTTACATAAATTTAGAATTACTGACTTGAGAATTTAAAATAATGCAATATATAATATGTAGCCATAGTTACCATGTAACGTAGTACTTATACCTAATTTGAAGAAATAATCTTACTTTTAAGAAAATTAAATAAAAGTATTATTTACAAAAAACTAACCTGTGTGTATCAAATTCTTACGTAGTTCTAACTTCTGTTAATTGAAGAAAAAGTTTTTTGGAAATCTACATATGTACGTACACTGCAGGAGCCTCAAGAGTGATTTCATACCAATCTTTATTTGCTTAGAAATCGTTGGTTTGTTTTCTTTAAGGGCCTATGCACTAGTACAGTATACGTGTTTCTGTGATGCTCCAGGTTGGTTTTAAATTATCTAGATATTAAGACACCTCATCAAGTGAAGAACTTAATTAGATTGGGTGCATGTAAAACTGTTGAACACTAATAAGAGAGACATTCAGTCTGCGGTATTAGCAATTTAGAAAAATTGCTTTTCGACAAAGTTTTTTTACTTTGCATTTCTAAACTGCTAGGACGGTCAAAATTTATTGTTACTATTTAATCTTTGTCAAGCAAGCAAAATAGAAAAATTTTAAAAGCTGTTCCTTTCAGTAAACTAAATATTTAATTCAATCGGATTTGTTCTAGCATGAACGCAAAGACACTGGTCCACAATTTCAGGTAGACAACAAATTATCACAAGAACGGCTGCTTTCTGTTATTACCAGGGAAACGGATTTCTGTTTTCTTTATCTTATTAAAATGAGATAAGGTTATATCATTTTCATTAAACTTAAATCAATATTTAATTTAATCATGTTTTGTGAATACGGTTCCTCTAGTGTCTACAGAAAGATTGTACTAAGCACATATAACATAACACAAGAAAGATTATTCTTTAGAATAAATTGAATTATCTTTCCAAAGGCTGAAATACCTACAAAACTCGTCGTGTCCATTAATAATCATACTAATAATAGTATCAAGATTAGAGGGTAGTCTAAAGTCTAACCTTGTAAACTTTCAAGAAAAAGGGATCTGACTGCAAGATGCTACCATATTTTTTTACTTCAGAGCAGAACCAATGAACTAAGGGCCCAATGAGCTGCAACGAATAACCTGTTATTGATGCAGCACTGACGAATCAAGCCAGAATAAAAAAATGTAACTTACATAGCCTACAGCAAACTCTACGACTTTATCTCGCATCGTTGTTTAAGCATTGAAATCACACAATGTTGAAACCAAGCAATAAACAAATGGAAACTCACATGACTGTCAATGAAGTATATGTTGGGAATGTTAAAATTGCCAGAAGAATACTTTAAAGTGATGCACTCAATCTGCCTCTTTTGCTTGATATTCAAACTCGTTCTAATAAACTAACTAATTATTCTTTATGCACAACATAAAATAATTCTCATTTGGGAAAAGGTTCTCTAGTAACAGATGATGGAAGGTATGAAAAAACATATCAACTAGGATCTAACAATTACTACTATAAATATCTAAGTTTTAAAACCTTACTGATTTACACTGGTTCTCAGAAAGCCTTCACATCTTAGCGTAATCACAAATACCCGAGCTATACTTCCCTCTCACATTTAGAATACTTGAAGGCCCAAACATTGATCTTACTGATATCTTTGCCTTACCAGACGTTTATTAACCAAGTTTACATACCATCAACCCGGGTTCTCTACAGCTAAACTTTACTCTCCCAGAAAAGAGATGGATGATGGCTTTTCAACATTAAGGTCTCTGTTGATGTTAGGAAGAAACGAAAAAGCTATTTTTGTCATTATCAAAGCAATTTGTTGCTTGTGAGGGTTAATAAGAGATATAAAGGTAAAAGACAAAATATTCCACGGGAAACATCTCAGAAGGTTAGAAAAAGAGAACATCAACGAAGACCTATCCTTAACAAGGTTGAAGGGGAGGGGACTTACCTTCTACTTAAAACTCAAAGATTAGGTAGCAGTTTGCATTGGAAAAACGTTTCTGAATTAGGAAATAATTCATCTGTCGTTTCTTGCAAATCTATAAATATTTAGATGACAACCACTCAACGTTTTGCTAATGACGCAACAATACTGTGCACGATACCAATTAACCTTTATTTCTACATTATTGCATTGTTCTAATTCTAAACGATTCAGTAAATACTAATCATAAACGACTTTTTCTCATGTGCTCGAAGATGTCGCGATAATGAATAGTGACCTTGCTGCCTAGAATAAATACTATATTTTTAGACAATCCCCTTAGAAGGTTCTCATATCGACTGAAGCAGCCTACTCATGACAACTTATAAAAGTTGAAATTATCAACACTGTTACAATATGAAAATATCGTTACCTTAATATGATAACAGAAAAAAACTTTGAAAAGATATGGGCATAATGTTGGGGTCGTCTAAAAAATAGTGTTCATAACTCGTTCGAAAGTGCTACATCGTAGCTCATGTGAATTTCCAAACTCGGTTAGCGCTTCGTTTATTTAGAATAAATAGCTTATTTGGCGCCGAAACCCAAAACCTTTTCTTGCCACAAAATTAAACTGTTAGAGTCAGTTTGTTCAAAGACGTTTCGGTAATAAGAATGGTATACAAGCTCGAGAAAAGTTCAATTTTAAGATGTTTAGCAATTTTTTGTTTTAGCCGCCAAGTATGGAATTTACTATACGACTTGTTTTATATACAGAATATAAAAATGTAAGCAAACTTGTCCACAGAAGTGAAAAAGTACGGTGAGTAATAGACATGATATGTTTAGTATACCGATGTATATAGTTGCATATTTATCAAATTTTTGTAATTACTTAGCATAACAGTGATCACTCGATAAACTGTTAAACACTTATAAAAATTAACAAAATGAAGAAATAACAAACATGCAATTTTCTTTTCCATAGATGACCTCACATTTGGTTGCATTGTGATCTTGTATTACAGACGTCGGTGGACGCTCTTACCATTTAAACAATAATTGTAAACCTAAAGTACTGTATAAAAGACTAATGCAAGAATAAACTTCAACTGCTGATACTAATGGAAAGTTAAGGTTACGAAAAATTCTCAAAAATATTCTGTTTGATAATCTATTTTTGAATCTATTTATCTAGTTACCTGAATTTTTACCCTTAAGCTAGTTAGCTGCATGATTATGAAGCTGGTAAAGTACTTGCGACTGTAACGACAAAAAATCGCTAACAATCAACAATAACAGTAGCAGTGAACTGTCATTTTTGCTGTGTTTCGCATTAACATAAATTCGTAATATAGCCCACAGTGTCACCCTTGTTAAAAATATTTATTAACTGCATCTATTTATTTTAAAGTGCAATTAATATACAGTAAGGTGAAGTGAATAAATTAATTTTGGATTTTTCATTTCCAATAGCGTCAAAAATTTGCGTACTTGTGTACTAGTTAATTGCAAAAAAAATTTTTGTTTAGTGTTAAGAGGGTGTTTAGCGCTAATGGATATTTGGTAATACAGAATAGAATATCATTTATTTAGCAGATTTGCTATTTACGTTATTGCTGTTATACAGACACAGTCAATTAGCCATACTGCCTGCAACAGCACATTGTGCAGAAATCATAATATGATGTCTCGTCATACTGAAGCAGGATGTGATGTGTTCTGTGTACGACACACCGTTACAGGATGAATCACAAAATACCAATGTTGCAAATTGATCCTCATCCACCTAGAATTGGGCAAAAGATAAATTGTTCTATATTTGGAGCACCACAAACGTTATCTGCACTTGTTTTACCGACATACGATGATGTTGCAAAACTTTATTTGTTTACAAGAACTCTTTTAAAGCCAACCAAGGCAAGTAAGAACCTAAATGTGTTTGATGTAAATGAAATAGTTTTAGTGAAAGTAAAGGATATTTGGGAAAATGCGTCAATTCCAACAGTGTCTCATACCAGGGTTTTGCAGCTGATAAGTGCGCATAATGAATAGGTACCTTAAATTTTTGAAGTTATTTAAAAGACGTCAAAGTGAGAAAAAGTGTCAGGAGAAATTGGCGAATTTTCCTATTAAATTCCAAGTAACAACGGAAGTGCGAGAAATCACGAAAGATTCCTGCTAAAGAGCGCGAGTTTCTTGAAGGTCAACGCTGTTTCAGAAAAATTTGCATCGAAAATGTGGGTCAAAACAAACCAACAGTTTTGTAAAAAAGATTTCAATGGTAGCAGCTAGAAGAGGGAATGCAAGCTGCTGCTGCTTGAGAATCATCTGTTACTGCTTCCAAATCACCAGAAGAGCTTGTATGAATTTGTACTGTAGAAAATGACTCATCAAATGCAAATGAGAACTGGGGTGCTTTTGCTTCAACCTCGAAGCCACCTCAGGTTTGTATCACCCCAAAGCAGATGCATCTTTGTCTTCCTAATGTGGCAAAAATAAGTGATCGCTATGGTTTATCTGACAGAGCAGCTGCAGCTGTAGCAACTGCTGTTCTTAAAGATGTTGGTCTTGTGCTGAAAGCAGATTCTGATAGCGTTTTTATAGAAGCAAGTTGAGAAGAGAAAAAGGAAAGCAAAGGCAATCTAAGAAAACCTGAAGAAAACTGTTTGGACTATTTTATGATGGAAGAAAAGACAAAGCAGTTGTAAATGAGAAGAAAGGTAGCAAGTACTATAAGAAAGTTGTAATGGAAGAACATATTCCTCTAGTAAGTGAGCCATGTTCTACTTTTATTGGACAGCCATGAAGTGGGTCATCTCAAAATATTCAAAGAGGTATTGTCGACTTTTTAAGAAATAAAGATATTTCCACAGAAGATCTGATTGCAATAGGATGTGATGAATAGTGGTAAATATAGGCAGTTGTGGAGGAAGAAACAGAAGAGTTGTACGACTGTTCGAATTGTGCCTGGGAAGATCACTTTAGGGCTTATATTGCAGCGTTGCTACAATCAAGAAAAATACTGCCTTCTTTTAACACAAAATTTGATTATAATATACAACAGAATCTCTATAAAAAGTTAATTTGATTTGTACTAGTATGTATATTAGCTATGAGAAGGTAGAAACTTTTCATAGTAAATTGATTTTTGATTTAACTATCTGTCTTATTATGATGTATTGTTATTGAACTTTCCTTAAAATATTTGATGGGTCTGGGGACCCTGAAGAAAACATTCAAATATCTTGTAATTTTTACAGCAAGTTACACTTATGTATACACAACTTTTCCGTACTATTAGAAATTCCAACATAAAAAAAAATTTTTTTCGGGCGATTTCACTCCACCCTAATATACAGTTCTAGAGTTGATATAAATTAATGGGCTAATTTTTCCAACTATTTGAATTTTTTATTAGCACAAAGGTAGGCAGATATATGGAACCAAATCTTTGTTAGAAAGAATATCTATCTTTGAAAGCAACTGTTTAAGTTACCATAAAACGATTTTACGTAAATATTTTATTTTCTAAAATAAAGATTTTTGCATTTAAAGTAGATTTAAAATTATTTTATGTTTATTTGCAATAGTATAAGAATCAATCTGCGCAAAGTAAAATAAAGTGGGAAATTTATATAGCAAGCTAAATTCCATTAATAAATTATTAAGATTAAATTAAATATTAATTCAAACGGTTGATAACTAGTATTATTTACATGGTTTATTCGGATATTCATATTAACTATATTTTTGAATGACATCACTGATGGCTTTAAAAATAAAACAAGTTTGTATTTTACAACAAAAAAATACTGAAAATATTAAACGATTATTTATCATTAGCACAATAATTTTATTCAGGGTAAGTTTTTCTACATAAGAAGAGACGCTACTTCTAAATTAGATTTAATTAAAAACCCACCTTATTTATTAGACATGCATTAGTTTTCAAAATGAAATGCCAAGTGATACTACCAATAAAATACTACCAATCTAAACAATTATTAACATTATTTATCATTCAAGTATTTCGAAGGTCGCATAGAATTTTCATTAATTTGGTGATAAAATTTTTTTTAATTACATATATTATTGCCTTTTGTATAGAATGTATCGAAAATTCAGAATATTATCTTTACAAACAGATGCTACAATATAATATAGTAACAGAAAACCTTGAAAAATATGCATTCGAATTTTTTAAAGTAAACTTCCAAAATTCTGCTATATATAAAACCAGATCTTTAGTGCAAAACGCAGTAATTTCACAA
The DNA here is from genome assembly GCA_011009095.1 of Ignelater luminosus. Taxonomy (NCBI): domain Eukaryota; kingdom Metazoa; phylum Arthropoda; class Insecta; order Coleoptera; family Elateridae; genus Ignelater; species Ignelater luminosus. The sequence goes on from VTPC01008580.1 coordinate 29,360, forward strand.
CTCTTTAAGTGTATCCATAGCACTGACAACTGAAACAACATGAAGATCTGTCTACTAGTACTGCTACTTGTCGTATACGAAAGTTCTACAAAAGATGTGGTATGTAGAATGTATAATTTTTTTTTTAATTATAAATAAATGCTAGGAGTTGCAAAACAAAGGGTGATTATTGTATTTAGTAGTGAAATTTTTGAATAAGTGGAAATTAAAATCCTAAATTAAGAAATTATCAAATTATTTAATTTTTGTTTCAAAGATTATATTTGTACTTTTCCAACAATGAAATTTTCATACTTTATCTAGCAACTTATCTATCTTGATGTTTTAACCAAAATCGTAATAGTAGATAAGTTCTTTTTATCTAATTTCTACTTACATTTTAGACAATGACTGATATTCACGTGCTGTGGAGACAACCAGTAGCAGCTTATCAAACTGAATGCATGTTTCAAACAGGAGTAAAACAAGGGGTTGTAGACGAGTTTTATAAGCATGGAAAAATGCCAGATTGCCCTTGTTTTAAGTGTTTTATACATTGCCTAGCTTGGAAGGTAGACGCTTTTACTTCAACAACAGCTGACGCCAACGTAAAACATTGGTCGGAGCTTTTCGCCTATTTGGATTTACCACTGGCAGAAAAGTGTTCCAAAGTTGATGAACCAGATCCTTGTGAAAAGTCTTATCTAATGGTTAAGTGCGTTAATGACGATCTTTCAAAACGTTTTCCACCGTAAGCTTCTGTATACAAAATGTTTTACGATATTATAACTATAAGTAAATTTAAAATTACCGACTTGAAAATTAAAAATAATAATAATCTTATAGTTAACCATATCTACCATTTAAGATAATATTAGTAAACACAAAAAATTATTTTTCTTTTAAGAAAATATAAGAAAAAGCTGAAGTGTAATATCAATTTACATAACTTTAGATTGTTAAGTTGTTGTTGTTGTTGTTGTTAAGTTATGATTGTAGTGTTACATAGTTTTATTTTCTGTAATGTATGTATGTATTCTTGTATGATGCTGTAGTTAACTGAAAATAAAATTAATTTAAAAAAAAAAGTTTTTTGGCATGTTACACATATCGTAGAAGCCTTTGAAATTTTTTTTGTATTAATTGTTATTTGTCTATAAATCCTTTATTTGTTTTCTTTAAAAACATAATTATTATGTGTGAATAACTTCATGAGATTGTGTAGATACAAAACTTTTGCAAACTAAAATAAGCTGGTTTTATGCCTGGAGTGCTACAGACAGTCATGAGCATTTATTAAAAATTGTTTCTCCACCAGGTTCTTTCTGTTGTACATTTCCAAAACGTGTCAGCAAGTTTTTTGTTAGGTACAATTTAATACTTGTCAAGCAAGCAAAGTAAAAGAATTGCAAAAGTTCTTGTTTTCAATCAGTTATATTGTATTCAAAATAATAAAATACTAAACCAACAGCAAATCCTTTAGTTTCTGTATAGTTACATGCAGACAGTTCAACACCAGGGAAAATTATAGTGATAATATTCAATTTAAAGTTTAATTATAAGTTATATATTGTTTTATTTTAATTTTTATCTTTAATCAGTTTCTAATCTTTAACTTAGGTTCTTTTATTTCTGAAAATAACAAGCATAAAGCGGCAGTTGAAGTGCCACTTGAAAAAGCAAATATATGCAATAGTATAAAACTGGGTTCATCATGGCTAATGAGATAGCTGCTTGTTTATTTTAAGTACCTCGTTAATTTGAACAAAGTATAGATATTTAAGAATTCTATAGGATTTGGTCTTCTCTGAACGCAAAACGATCAACACATAACTTGCAGAAGAAACTGGTCTACAATTTCTCATTAGCACAGTTTATTGAAATTGCCTTTCTTTTGTCGTCGATTACTCGATTCCTGTTTACTGTATTGAAAATCTTTTTTAAACATAGTCTTACTTTTAGACCTGAAGCAATACTTACTTTTGTGAACTTGCTTAAATAATACTAATAAGCTATATCATATACATGATAAATTGATAATCCTTTGTTTTTGGAATCAAGATAACTACAGATCATTTCCCATTTACAAAAATTAGAATGTTTTTAATATCTCGAAAAGTGTCGACTTGATTAGGAATTGATATAAAACCCTTTCTATCTTATCTTTGTATTTCCAAAAACAAAGAAGCTGTAAAAATGCGAAGAAATAGAATACTAGGCTATAACTCTAATAAACAAAAACTATTGAATTTTTGTCTTTGCCATTGAATTTGTCTCAAAAACTTGGGCCATTAATGTGAAATCAATTATACGTAATCTGAAAAAAAAATAATTCAGAATAGAATTTTGTTCTGATGTCCAAACGGAAGTTACTCCTAATTCTTTAAATTTTTGTTTTTATTTGTGTAATTTGGCTTTATTTGTTCATTAAAGAATTGACTAAAAAATAACATTTCTTTATTCTTACAATTTAGTATGACGCTAATAGTATTTCTACAATTTTTAGAAGATGTGTCATATACATAATCGTTTGGAATTGTAAAATATAAGCAAAAATAGCTGTAACTCAAAACTTTCGCATGCTCTTCATTAGATGACTCTTTCTTAGATGGCCTGATATAAAAGAAAAAAACTATTTACTACCTTTGAAGTTTGATTTTGCCTCTTTTACAGTCCAATTTTCTGGTGTATTTGAAAAAGCTCAAATTTCTTTGAGCAGTAATGTTCCACAAAAAATTGCAACACAGAAGTTACAAAGAAAAAAAGCCTTACATAATATGGTTAAAAACATTACAACAAAAGCACTTTCGTGATTGTTTATTATTTTATAGAACAACAGATACGATTTTCTTAATGAAAAACTTTCTTTATTTCAATAGTAGTGAGTAACTGTTTAAGTATTTTTGTGTAACAAAAATCGTCTGAAATCTTCGCTGAATTCACATATCGTGAAGTCGCTAACCACAAATTCTGCAATAGCTATCAAAATAAAGGTACTTCTTACATCCACGTCACATCGTGTAGACACAAAACAAGAATTGTAAAGACGTCTTCAAGATGCAATAAATACTTTTAAAAACAATGCAGTAATAATGCAAAGAGTACAGTTTCATACATATTTATATCCTCAATTTAATTCAAATCTCTAAAAGCACTCTTTTATTATTGAAGAAAAACAGAAATATTTTTAAGGTCTTTGACGTCCGGCAGCGCTTTAACGAGGCACTTTTGAATAGAGATTTGGTTAAATCGTCCTATTTTAGTGTGAGGAATATGTGGTAAGGCATTGTACAGACCTTTTAGAGACGCCCTGTATGTTCAAAAAGAAAGGTAAATATGCATTTTCAACAGTTCTATAATAATAATATTGTACCGAAACAAGCATTTAGCGAGAATCTAACGTCAAACAAACTGGAAAACAAAATTCTAATATTAAATCTAAGCACGACTTTGATAATATTTTAAATTCAGTAACACTTCACATATTGCCAAAATTGAATGTGATGGTTGCAGTATGTCTGTACAGCTTTCGTATACACTGTATATCCCTATCAGAAGTGTATTGCTCCTGCATGACAATGCCAGATCCCGTACTAAAGCTTCAACCCAACAAAAATTGATCGACATCCATTGGAAAACTCTTGCACATCCTCCCTACAGCCCAGACCTCTCACCGTGGGACTCCACATGTTTGGGCCGCTCAAGGAAGCTCTTGGTGGAGAGTTCTTCATAGACAATGCAAAGGTGATACAGGTGCGCAATTGGCTCCTTAATTTTTTCAGAGCACCATTAAAAAATTAGCAATCCGCTGTAAAACATATATAGATAAGATGGGTGATTATGTAAAAAAATAATAAAAATGTAATTTTGAATTAATTTTGAAACATTATGTTTTTATTACAAAAGAATCGTTTATATTTGAGTATAATGAAAGACTTGAAATTTTTAATTTTAATTTTACTATTACAAACTCATTGATTTATATTTAGCAATAATGATAATTAATAAACCAAGAGGAAATAATTTTAAAATTAACACATGAACAATTTATTTCTAGATGTAGGCAACTCTTTTTTGTAATAAAATATTCTATGACTGGAATTCTTTACCAATGTAAATGTAAATGCTTTTAGTACTAATTTGTTTAAAACTAATTTGGATACTTTTTAATTTAGTTTCTTTTAATTGTTACTTCTAGTATTTATACTTATAGATGTATTCATAGTTTTTAAATATTTAATATTGTTTTTAGTTTAAGCTCTTTTTGTAATTAGTTATAGTGACACTTACATTAGCTTTTATCAAATTTGTTGTTTATGTTCTTAAAATTAACTTTTCTCGTACTTATTGTCAATACGAACCACACAGGTTGCTACCTTAGTTGTCTCTTGACAATAAAAAAAACAAGTAGCCTATTTCATTGTTGGGGAGTTTAATAATCTTAACTACACTTTTGTTTTTCAACAAATATCACTTTTAGTTTACAGAGTAATTCGAATTAAGTTTTTGGTCACCAGATTTAAGTAAATAATAATGAATAGTCCATAGCGTAAACAGTATTTCTAACAGTAATCGTAAATGCGATGTCTTTGCAGTCTACAAAAATTTAAAACGGGACAATTAAAGACTTAGTTTTTTATCAGGTCATACAATAAGTGCAAAATAATATTTTTATCTTTTTGTCTGCCTAACATTTAATTTAATAATACCATTTACTAGTTATAGATGCGTTAATATCCAAAACAAAATGTAAATAAATTCATTTTACGGTTATCGGCAACGTTATTTATTTTTCAAGGAGAAGACTGAAGCTGTTGTATAACAAGTATTCTAAAGGTCATAAAGATGTTTTCTTTACGATCAGAATAATTATAATAATATCTGTTATAATACAGAATATATTAAACTTCCACAAACAGATGAACAAAGCATTAATTCAGAAACATATCTTTTTGCTCACCAAGGTGTTATACTAATTACTACATATATTGCCTGTAGAGATTTGTATAGTATAGTCACTAGCAAATAAACAAAGTAGTACCTTAATTGATCTGGGAATATATCACTTCCAAAATAATTATTGAAAAGAAAAAAACATTTAATGTTCCCTTTGGAATACTAAAAATCTCGCGTAATCTTTAGTTATTATATTGAATATTTTTATACTTCCTGTGTCCCACAGTAAGTGAGCCATTAGCTCTTTCTAAAAATTCCAAAATAAATGAGCCATTTGATGTTAAGTATAAAAGAGGCACGTATATAGTTCAAGTATTATTCATTGATTAACATTACAAATAATACAAGTAAATAACAAATTTGTTTAATTGTTGCTCTTAATGTTTGAGATCGTTTAACTGCACTTTTATTTAGTCCGTTTTATTTATGGTTTTGCAAAATAAAGTGCAGTTTAGCTTCTGGTGTTTCGTCCTTTTAATTTGATTTTGTCACGACAAAAACGCCAATACTTAAAAATAAATTATCCACCATGATTGTTAACGTAGCCTGGTGTAACGCCGAATTCACTGACTGTCCTCATTGTAGAATGTACACTACTCAAAAGCTGAAGTGGAATACATCACAAACTCAAAACACTTGGTCAATTTTTTTGTATTAATGTACAGCTGAGTTGCAATTTCTGCAGTTAATATACTTTGGACCTGGAGCAAACAGTTGTTTTGACATAACTGTCAAATGTTTCTTCTTTATTGGCTAGATAATCAGTAGGTGTGCACGTGAAACAATTGCATACAGCGCTTATTGTAAACATCTTAGCCGCTAAAAACTATAGGATATGCTTAAAATTTTTACTTTAGTAACTTTGGCCATCGATGTCAGCAGATAGCAGTTCTTGCGTATAAAACAAAAGAAAAAGTAATGGTGCTAATTCAAATACACACATACAAAATGTTACACATTCTCCTTTTAATTACGTTGTCTAAGAATTACAATGCCCCACTTCAAATTTTAAGCAGTGTATGTATTACTTTGTACAAAAGGACAACATTATTTACAATCCGCCGCTTTAGTTTAGGTTCAAGTGTGTGTCCCCTTTTTTTAAGTAAAAGAACTACGTCTTGGCTTTCGAGCACAATTCGTACAAAAATTAGATTTGGGGTTTAATTTCTGCCAAAAAGTTGTTCTAGTAATTTTTCCTTATTTTCTCTTGTTTTCTAATAAATCGCATTTAAAGATGTAGATTAACAGCTAGCTAACTACGTTTTTTCAACGTTACTGGATGCTAGGCTAGTTTTTACCTGAAAAGTAAACCGCAAATACTGGAAGGCTGAGATGTGGTTACCGTATTCTTTAAACAATTAGAAAACAATATTCAAAAAAAAGACCTGGGTAGAACATAAAGAAGATTACCAGAATAACTTTTAGCAGAACTTAAAACTTGATACAAATGTTGCTAGAAAGCCAGAGGCGTCGTTTTTTACTTTGAAAGGTGTACACTTGCGCCTAAACCAAAGTCACTGAGATCTAATTTCACATACTTTTCTACACGATTTAATGCTTCTAGCATGAGAATATTTACATGGCAAATCTTATTCAAATTGGAAAAGCATTTTTGAGTTATTTCAGTCTTGCAGCAAGTGATGTTAATTTTCGTTAATGTTTTGCATCTTTGATTCTTTCTAACGACGCATACTGGGGCAAGAGACATTAAAAGTTGGTGTAAGATTAAAAAACTAAGTGCTGCATTTAGATTCATGGTTCATGTATTTTTATAGCCGGCACAAGATAACAAATGTAAAACCGATAACACATTTTCTTTCTTCATGGTCCTAAGTCTACAACGAAGATTTTTGTGCACTGGAATTGTCCTGCAAACGAAACATTTATGGTATAAAGCGATTTTTAATGGTGTTTATTATTCACGTTCCATATCAACATTAAGTTTTTTTTATAGAACTATCAACTCAGGGTGTGTATTACATTACATTTACTGTCATACTCGTAACCAAATTACATGCTGTGTGGAACTCCAAATGTGTGTAGTGCTATGGTAACTTCCTTTGGCGTTACAAATAGCATATAATTTGTTTCATAAAAACTTGTAACCATTACAGTAGCAACACTTTAATGTTAATCACTGTAAAACGTTTTCCATAAGTGAATTTGAAAAAGTAAATAAACTTTTAGTGTAGTTGCAAGGACTCTTATTTGTATGATAACCATCACTACTTATTCTAGATCTCTGACAATTGTTAATTTTTTGAGATTATCTGCTTTCTCGATTAAAAAATTTCTTCAAATAACCCAACTGATTGACGTATTTTATTAAGAATAACTAATACATATGATAACAGAATGCATGCTGACAAGATTTTCAACCAGTCAACACAAAATTCATCTACATTCAATGGTTGCATTGTTTTCCCAGCAAAGCGATAGTCCAAGAGCTCGTGAACCTTCTGAGTAACGGTCTTTCTGTAAGGCTAGAAATTCTTTTAGTGATGAGTCATAGCATACTAAGTACGGTAACCACCACCCGGCAGGCATCAGCCCTGCACGTCATCAGCCCTTATATTTTTTAAAGTGTATATAAAATTTAAAAAAACCTGTCGCTGTAAGCTTGAAATTTTAATACGATTTAGTTCATTAATTGTAAAGTAGAAAAAAAAATTGACAGGCGATTTCAATGAGCACAAGTATCTGATACTGATCGAAAATAATATCTACTCGTGGAGCATGTGTTGCTGTTAGTATCGACATAATTTTTTTGGAAATATTACCAAATGTTTTAGGAATATTCTTCATTGTATGCAGTAAAAAGAATCTATCAAAAATAACATCGAAACGTCCTGGTACTTCGTCATTGGTGATATTTGCTTTTAAAACTTCAACCATTGCAGCTTTTGGAGTTTTATGCAAAGTACCATCTTCATGACATAGTGACATTGGAGCGATTGTAATGGAGTATGATAATGTTTTTTCTAATTTGATGTTATATTGCAATGACAGAGCTAACAGACGACCGAATAAATCACGTTGGGCACGGATTTCATGCCCCTTATCACCGACTTTGATTTATTCTTTCTTTTTTTCAGAGGCAAAGTTTAATATTTTTACCTGTGCAATTTTTTCTTCAAATCTTCCATTAAGTGAGCATTCGGTAATAAACTTTTCTTTTAACTTTTCTCCTGATTTTAAAAAAGTTAACAAGTAATCATGTACTACGCTCGAAGCTACTGTACCATTACCAATATTGTACAGACGATTTTTATCTAGATTTAATTGAAATGGATTCACAAATTTTTCGAAGGTATTCATAAAGTTCCATAACCGTGCAGAATCTCTTTTTATTGCATGTTCTTCTAGGTCCGCTAAAACATCATTTTTTCTTCGTAAGCCTGTAATGTCCATTGTATGAGATATAATTGCAGTTCTTATACCGTGACTTCTAGCCCATCGCGAACGAGCAGAAATAGAATTTGTGAATTGAATCACGCCGGTTAATCTTTTTCCAGCATCAGCGTTAATGGTTTGTTCAAGTACTAAATCTATTGGCTGTCTAGAAAAACATTTATCAGTGCGCTTGATTCCAAGGTATCCTTCTTGCATGGATTTTGCAATAGATGCATGTGTAAGTCCAACTTTCAACAAATTCTCATGATATTTTACTAACCATCGCGAATAATTGAGTTGATTAGTAACAAAGAAGATACTTGCTATTTTTGATAAAATATATTTGTATAATGAAAAGTCGCCAGTCCTTATGCTCCGACTCAGTAACTGATAGTGTTGAACAAGATCCATGTAAATAATATAAAATTGCGGCGTTTTCCCAAAAGTTCCGTTTCTACATTCTTCTTTGTGAGATTGGTATTTAGTCATCAATGTCGATATTGTTTCATCTTCTATTATATTCCCAAACTGTTTATAATCATCGATAAAGGCAGAGAGTTTATTGTTCACATTGTCATTTATTATTATATTTTCTTTTTCAAGAAAAGATTGGAAACATAATATTTCTAACCCGAGTACCATTAATGGATGCAGTCGCTTACATCGGTTAAAATGTTTTCCTTTCAAAAATCCATCTATTGAACCATTTGCAATTATCTCGCTTTCAACAGCTATGTTCATTATTCCACAGCCGTCAATAAACTTTCCAATTGCTCTAAACAATGCTAACATTATGTGAAACGGTCCTAAGTAAATAAATAAATTGTCATACACTGGTTTTTCTGTGGACTGTACTTGCATAGCAATTTTTGCAATAGCTAAATCATATGTAACATTAATGCAAGGTTGTTCAATTTCTGCAGCAATATTTTGACTTTGTTTCATAGTTTCTATTACAACTGATATATTTAGCATAGCATCTTTCCTCGCGTCTGTCAAGGACTTATGCTAGCCAGAACCGCCTGTCATTGTACCTACTTTTTCTAAATCGTTTACTCAAACATATATATAAATTTCAACTTTACAGAACAAAGTTTATTTTTGCTCATATACTGCACAGATTTCGTTTCACCTGTCAGATACTTGTGCTCATTGAAATCGCCTGTCAATTTTTTTTTCTACTTTACAATAAATGAACTAAATCGTATTAAAATTTCAAACTTACAGCGACAGGTTTTTTTTTAAATTTTATATACACTTTAAAAAATATAAGGGCTGATGACGTGCAGGGCTGATGCCTGCCAGGTGGTGGTTACCGTACTTAGTGTGCTATGACTCATCACTAAAAGAATTTCTAGCCTTACAGAAAGACCGTTACTCAGAGGGTTCACGAGCTCTCAGTCTACGACACCTTGTGCCTTTTAATATCTCTCACTTATGCTTTTTAACCATTCCGTACTGAACTCATTCAAATTACACTCATCCTGACGTTGGTCTGTAGGGCCGAGTATGTTTATAACAAGGTTTATAATTATTTTTCAAAGTATTTACAAGGAACGCCACCAAGTGTCCCTCTCCGATCTTGATGATTTTCACCTATGTTATATCAACATCGAAACCTATAATAAAAACGTAGCTCTTTTAGGTGCTAAAAAACGATTATACAGGTTAATAACGATCCCCAAAGTTGTATCTGTCAGACAGTGATTTTGTAGTTTCGCATAGAAGTACCTGCTAATTCGATTTGAATGAAACCAAAGTGCAAATGTTACTTACAATGAAAAAGGCTTTCCAATAAATGTTTAGAATTAAAACAATGGAATTCAACCACCCTGAAAGATACTTCGAAGCCTCTGTAAAAATTAGTGATGGCACAAATTTTACTAGAAAACGGATTGTGGAAAAGAGTAATTCTAAATTATTTCCTTAAGGGGGTAACAACCTTTTAGACGCTCTATGACATACAGTGATATAAGAAATTCTTCACAAATATATTACTATTTAACAACAGGAGTGAAGATAAAAGCTAGCTGTAAACATACTCTTTCCACAACCCTTCACAGTCTAGTATGTTTCCTTCTCAAATATGTAAATTTATTGGATATTTATTGTATAAGGAAGGAAATTAAATTATTTTTTTGTATATTTATGAAAAGTTGTCATCGAAGCAGCAACAATCTTTTTGATAATTTGTTTTATATATATATGTATAGAATGTTACAAGAAAGAATGCATTACTCTTGTTATTTGTTGTAAGTTAACCCACCTTCTTGTCACTGTACTATCATCATTAAGCGCGGAAAAATATGCACTATAAAACTCTCAAATATGCAAATTATATGCACTAAAATACGGCCGAAATATGCTCTTAATATGCGTTTATAAATAGATACGTATATGCACAAATAGGGTTATCATATGTTTTTCAAAACTGCCGATTAAAAAAGACTGCCATCTACCTGTTAACATATTTTTGTACAACGAATAAGAACGCTCCACATCGCATGTGGTAATGTGCATTTTTTATTTTGCTTACATGGTCAGGATTAATTTCACCCACTTCATTAATAGTTGTACAGCCAGAAATAATATTGCATACATTTTTGATTTGTCCTATCCAGGATTATTGCTTAAAACCGTTGAAGATTTTTGTGAAATAGTTTGTCCTGTTTGATGGGGTACAGACTTAGTTACACCGTTCCTCCAAATTTCTAACTAAATTTAGCAATTTTGTTAAGGGCAAACCAGCAGTTTCTAATTTTGTCGGTACTGGACTGAAACAAGAGTACTGGCATTTAATAAAAGTCACATTGTTTGCAATCTGCTTATTCTCAAATAAGTCTTTACATTTTGCTATAGCGACAGAATCTGCAACAAAATCTGAGAAAAATTCTTTCAGCTTTATAAAATTGTTTGCATAAATAACAGCTGCAACTTCTTTAAAGGAATATTAAAAGCAACAAAAGCGCAACAATAAAATTATCAATATCTTATGAAGACGTTACGGCAGTAAATGAAATTGTAATTAATTGTTAATTTCTCAAGGTTGTTTTTGATCCACTTGATACTTTTTGGTGCAAGGTATCTTTAACAAAATAAAATGAAAATGAATAAATAAATATCCTCTTTAATACCAAAGCATACACAGTAAAACATGAAGTACCAATTTAACAAAAACCGTTGTTCTTACAGGTGAACTCTAAATACGAGTTAATTTAAGAACAAATTATAATGTGAAATTTGACGTAAAATTTGAAGTAAAAAAACAACATTCAGTAGTTAAATATAAAATATATTTATAGTGTTATTTAAATTAACAAGAAACAGGCGCTTAATATACTAGGGTGTCAATTTTAACATTACATTATAAGTGAAAATAACAAATAGTCGCATTAGTTTTACTGTGTATGTAGAATTTTAAATTTTTTTTTATTATTTATTTGTTGCTAACTTGTATGCATGTGCATTTAATATTCACTGATTATTAGAGCAAATGTACACATATATGCATCTATACACTATTTTCTCTAAATCTGCAAAAATATGCTACATAAAACTGAGATAAATAGAATTATCCTGACCTAATTCGTGTAAATATCTGAAAATTTCTACACTGCATATAAGCAAACTTATATGCAAATGCATATTTTTTCTCTCTTTAATCATCACTATTATCAGGCATCAGTCTGAAGTTGCTAGACTTTACAAACTCAATCCTCAATTTATAAATTTTCACTGATTTCAGTTTTATTCTGATCTATTACTTTGCCAAACCTAATTTTCTTAGTTTGGTGGAATTGTCATGAACCCAACCCTGAAAGAAATTAATTAGAAATTAATAAAAATCAATTATCAACCTAACATGCAAGTACTCATTAACTAATAATTTGAATAATGACGACTCTTTAATAATACTTATTATTATTATATTAATTACTTGTTTATAATCTACTATTATTAATACTAAAAGTATTAAAAATGTAAAGTCATTATTTAATTCTGTAGGTTACCAAGAAATGTAGATAATAATGAAATATTTACTTTGCATAATGCTCAACAAAAAAATAATGATAACTACTTATACTTCGGATCTTCAGATCAGTGTAACTTAGACAACAGTTAATATATTTCAGTAAGTTATGTCTTAAACAATTTTTGAATTGTTTAGTAAAATAATATCTGGACATTTTCTCTCCTCTACATTAAATTATTTCTAATGCACGTCTTCATTTACGAAGTTCATAGGGCAATGGCAAGACCACTTCAGCAGACATATTTATTTTGGTCTGCCTTTCGTGTCCTTCGCTTAGGTACTAAATAATAAACAGAGTTTAAAATTTATTAAGTGTTAGAGAACTTATAGTTTTTTTTTGCAAGTTCAGAAAGAGAAGTAACTATTTATTTGCTTTGGTTTTCTTTTGAAGAAACAAACTGGGTTTTGAAATTATCAAATTTCACATGGTTTCTGTATTGGGCACTAGTTTGTCTGTGAAGGTAGTGGAGGTGACTGTTGTTTTTTACAGTAGATGGTTTAATTTCCCCTTGGAACTAGATTCGCCTTTCCTTTTCGAGATCTAGTACTGATGTTTATCTAGGTTTTTTTGTTTAATGTCTATCCTGTCTCTTCTAATTTTGATCGTAATATTTACGTTCTGGTGCGATTTTTTGCAGGTATTGCTTTCGCCCTATCTTTCATTTCTCTTTTCCTTTTGTGTTTGATTAATGCTTGAATGTTAGGCCGTCTATCTGGCTAAAGCGTTCACAATGGACAGATCGCCTCCTATCAAGTCCTTTTTTGATGTTTTAGTTTTTGTAATCGAGGTTATTTGTACCATGTTAATTGAACAAAGAATTGCTAAAAAACAAAAAAATGCTAGAAACATCCATTCGGAATTAGGCAGAATTAGTTTGCAGTAACTATGCTTATTTGCTTATATGTTCTAATTAGCTGTTTCTAATTTATTTTTCTGATAGGCTTAATTGATTTTTGTCTAAAGTTTTATTTATTTACGCAGGTTTATTTAATCAGTTTTAATTTATTTATTTTAGCCCACGTTTAATGTTATGCGTTTTATGATGTTACAGTTTGTCTAGAATAAGGGAAGCAATTATTCATTATTGCATAAATAAATAGAAAATCTTTAACATAGTCACAAGACTAACTTAAAATGTTTCAAAACATAAGACTGACAATCCTGGTTAAAGGTGTAAAGAAAAGAAAATAAATAGAAGAGCTAGATAGATCTGTTTTTATTACGTGTGTAGATGCTAGAAAATCAATGGTGTTATAAATAATGCATTGTACCTATAACTCTAAAACTGTTTAAAATGAATGATTTGTTTTAAACGGTATTATTCTTCAGTCATCATTCGACAACAACACCCAATTAGATTGTAGATAATTTGGCAAGGATCCACTTCTGTGGTTTGTGCACACAGACGAGCTACTTCTTCCGTAACTCCATGGAATTTTTGCACATTACTTATATTAATGTTTCCTTCAGACGATAATATATCCAACTTGGTTGCTATACATTTCAAAGCACATTTAAAGCCAGCATTATCTGATACTTCTCCATGATTCCAGAAATTATCCAATAGTTGTTGAGTTGATTGATCTATACATTCGGGTGTATACGGCTGAACTAGCTTTTTCCACTCTTGAAGTGGTAAATCCTAAAAATGTTTTTCTTGTAAATACTACTGATTTAATTAGCTTTACAAATCTAATAATGAGTCGTCCAGAAATTAAATGAAGTATACACATCGAAGTAAAAAGTACTTCTTGTATTACTAAAAAAATTATAATCCTTTTATATGGTAATGTTGATTATAAAATCCACAAAACGTTAGAAGGTTTCATACTACAGAAAGCTATAAAACCAATTGTAAAGACTGTTGTAGAAGTAATAATTTTTAATTCTAGGTATTTCTTTGCAGGTCTGGAGATAATCATAAAACTTTATTTACTCCGTTTATAAGACTACTACGGACTTGACAGTTTACAAATGTGAATGAAAAAGTGTTTTTACATTTGGAAGATTAAATGTAAAACGCTTTTACAAAGTAACCGATTTTATTAGAAATGCATGAAGACACTTTTGACCCTTCATACGTTATTTCCTAAATCTATTACCCGTACAATTTTAATTTGAAGTGTGGATAGATAGAATTTTTTGGTAAAACATTTTTCTTTTGTTGTTGATACGAGATATTTATATTAAAATTGACACTAGGCATTATTGAATATAATAAAGTAGTTCTATTAAATATATCGGAGAAGTGCAAGACCAGGTAAAATAATAATCTTCAGATAACCTTTTGAGAAGTTTGTGCGGATAAAACAACAGGAATAAAACAGATTTTACAACCCATCCTAATAGTAATAGGCGTAATAAAGATTATTTTCAAAAATATTAAATGTCAATTTAACTCTGCTTACCATCTCTGGGAACGCTGCGACTATAGTTAGGAATAAGAAATATTTAACTACACGTTCCATTATTTAGCTTGCAGGTGGAAACTGTCGCTCTCCAGAAGATTACCAGAAGTTTTAATGTATAAATCTACAATTGTCTTTTATACTCGATGGTGACGCACGCAAACAAGTTATGCTTATTGATTTTGTAAAGGTGTTGACTTAAGAGCATAGTTAAGGTAACATTTAATACTTCGTTCTCATTAAAGTGAGATTTATCTATTTAAATATTAATGATTATCAGTAATGCATAATGAGAATACTAATGTAGCTATGTACTTTGAGCTATACTTAATGTAGTGCATCTAATGTTTGGAAAGAAAGAAATCACGTCTACCAAATTTTTTGTTTTCAGCTGCTCCCATTTGGCCCCGCTTTGATTATGAGAAAATTACTCTTTTCTTTCTTCTTTTTTTTTGTAGTTGTTCTTGAAGCATGAGAAATACTTTTGAAAACTCTATGTATTCAGCTTTTTCTGTTTAGGCTGCAGATTGATTATGGTGCCTGTGAACGCTTGAAATTCAACTCAAATTTGGTTCTCTGAATTTTTCGTCTCAAATGCTTATTCTTATACATTTTAGAATATAATCTTTATATTTCTCTTCATGAAGGTTTCAGCTAGAGTGGAGACTATAAAAGGCTGATTACTGATATTGTTTACAGTTATTACGCTTATTTAAATATGGTAAAATATAGCCAACTTCAACAGCAATATTTTTTCAGTTTTTCTTCAAAATCTGTTTTATATGATTAGTTTCCACTATTATGCTATTCTGTATAAAACATATAAACAGAATAGCGTGTTGATTACATCGTTATTAAAATTATTAAAAGACAAATTCCAGCACCATGCACGTCCCCAATTGCAGTATTTTAAAACTTTCAATAGTCAGTAGACGCAACACGCAGTTATTCCAGAGAAAACGATGCTCGCTGCAATTTTACGGTTTTTCTAAATACTGCACACCACCTACTAAACATTTTTATTATAGTTTAGATTAGTTTGTGTTTATTCTTTTACCAATGACATTGAATATATAATTAACTATACATACATACTTAAAATAATAAATTTACTTAATTAATTTGTTTGATAATTTGGGTCTAAAAAGGCATTAAAATTTTTATGTGCAACAACACAGATATAATTACTTAATCTTTCTCGTCATCTTACATCAGTAATCTTAGTAGACTCTAAATTTATTAATTATTAGTACTATGTGCTTTATTATTTATAAGCATCAAGTAAAAGATAATATTTAGTCATTTATTACCTCTTACCAAAATTTGAATGGACTATAATTTTAAATCTTGGATTATAAAGACAATATATTTTTATCTACCTGGCTACTTTAAATACAACATTGCATATTAGAATAATAGCTTGGTTAATTTAGTCATCTCAATTAAAGAAAATAAATCAAGCATACTTTTTGATGGGTTACAACTAAAGGTTTGTTCTAGCTGTAGCTCATTCCAAATAACTAATTAGGTTATACTAAACCAAAGAAGCATATTGCGTTTTCCTTTGTTTGTTAACTAACCTGTTTGGTTACTTTATACTAGACTTTAAGAATCTGTCTCATTGTTAATTTAGCGGTTCCGATTTTTATTAAAATAATTGAACGTTTGACCAGTTTACATGTTCCTAGTCGAGGTACAAAATGATCAAGTCTCTATTTTAGCCTTAATAGAATTTGTGTTTCAGCGGAATGGTTTCTATTCTTCTGAGCTTGAATAAAATTTGTAAATATTCACATTTGTAAGCAGTCTTGAATAAATGTGTTTGTCGACCATGACCAAAAGTGGTACTTTACTGTAGAATGAGTTTACCTTACTTGCTTTTGAATATTTACATTTTGCTATTAGTTGGCGTCTTTGTACTTGAATGTGCTTCATCAAGCAGGTTCTCTAATTATGATTAAAAGATCTTTACTGTAAAATATTTCTATTTCTCTGAGTTTGAATATTTACAGTTAGTTATCTTAGTTTTTTTTGATGTCGGTATTTTTGCCTGTAATGTTAACAAACGAAATTCGAAGCGGTCTAAAATCTGACTTTAAACTGAAGTGAAAAATGTATTGTTCTACAAAACGTGTAGTCACTGACAATGCCTTTTCTATGAATATTAATGCAGCAGCAATGGTAAACACAAGGGGTGGATTTTCCCAAATTTAAGAAACCTGTGCGCCAATAAAATATGCCATGCATGTTAAATAAACATTACATTAATATGCAGGATAATGATAGCGATATAATCATCCAGAGAGTAATCTATGAAAGAAGCTGGTCGAGAAGAGTCGGAGCTTGCAAAAAAATATGGTGAGGTTGATAAAGACGGAATTCGAGTTATTACTGTTGTAGCTGATGGTGCTTGGTGCAAATGGTCTTATTAGACAAACTATGCTGCATCTTCCAGAGTTGTAAGTTAATAATGTGAAATTCATCTGATTACAGAAACAATTCTTGGTTTTATATAGTTGCATTATAGGCCAAAAAACTGGAAAGCTACTGTATCTAGGCGTTAAAAACAAATATTGTAGTGTATGTACTAAGTATGAAGCTTTGTTAAAAGCAGTACCATCTCACAATTGTTACAAATACTGGAGCGGATCTAGCACATCAACGGAAACAGCAATAATTGTAAAAGGTGACGGTGACAGTAGTGTTTACAGAAGATTAACAGAAACAAAACCGTACTGATCGGATTTTATAATCGAGAAGATTGAATGTACCAACTACCTGATGAGGAATTACGGTACTCGACTTCGAGATTTATCGCAAAAACCATTTAGTTCTGCAGGACACTTAGCCGACATTCACCTCCGCCGATTACTACAAAGCAATATAAAGCAATTGAGAACTGGAGTAGAATACACTATAAAATACAGAAGAAACCAAATAAAAATTGATTTACAGTTATTAAAACTTGATATCATAAATTCTCTCAATCATGTGTTTGGGGATCACGAGCAATGCAATGGATGCTTTCGTGTAGGCTCAAAAGCTTGAGAAATAAACTGGGTACCCAAGGTAAAAGAATGCAGACTATATTGAGACACTCAGTCATATATTAACAGATTGGTCTACCATTCTAATAGTTTATTTCATAATATGACCAACAACACAGCAGAGCTGTGTAATTCAATTGCAGCTAAAGTTATTGGCCGTAAGAGAGTAAATTTTAGTCAGCGTGGTTTTTAGAAACGGCACTGTTATGTTATGCTGTCGCGCTTTCTTATAATACCAAGATAGAGTGTCATGGAGAAATTCACAAAGCGTTCACTAACAAATGGCCTGGCGCGCACACATAACAATATGCAGCATGAAAAACGAGAAGTAACCAAAATCAAGTTTGTAGGTGATTAACCAACAAGAAAGCTCGCAGACAAATGTTTGTTTCTGCTGATATGGTAATAAATAAAGATGTTTTAAAAACAACCGAGCAAGAATGCACAGATTCGTAGCGTCGTAGAACATCTGTGGACTTAGAAGCTATTGAGAAAAGAAGGGTAGGTCAAAACGCCAACCGAGAATGGTTAATAGATCTAAATCAATAGCTGCGTCTAATTTTGGACGAATATGTAGATTAAGACCGTCTACAAGTAGACGTAGTATTGTTGAATCCCTAATGAATCCTAAAAAGTTATCTAACCCATATGTAAACATATATAAACTGTTTCATTGAAAAAGAACCTTTAGCTAAGATGCAGTTTGAATGCATCTACAGCAAGATAATTGTAGAATGTGGATTATTTATAAACTTGCAGGAATTTTATTTAGGGACCAATCCTAATGCTATAATATAAGGAGAAGATGCCATTATAAAAGTAAAATGTCCACATATCGCGTCGCAACTGACACCACAAGCTGCAATTCTCGCAAAAAAAGATCAAATTTGTTACCTACACACACCGATGACGGTTTTAAACTAAAACAAAACCATTCGTATTTTTATCAGGTACAGGATGAGCTCATAGCAAGGCTATTTCATTTGTTGGACTCCAAAGGGATGGAAGTAGAAAAAGTAAGAAAAAGTAATGTTGAAGTTAATATCTATTTTAATTAAGAAATTTTGTTATTGATAGAACGAAATAATCAGTTTTTTAATAACATGTTACCGCATTTAAACAAAATTTTTTTTAACTACTTTTTGCCGACAATGGTAAAATCCGGGGTTGAATGGAAACTTATACTTGCTATACACCGCCAAGGAATAACAACAATGCATGTATAAATATTATTTGTTAAATAGTTAAATAAGTAATTTTACTTGTACATACGAATCGTTCTGATTTCATTGTTTGAATTTAAATGTAATTTTAATTCTATGGTAATATTTGATTGAAGTTACTTATTACTTATTATTCTGTACAATCAAAGTTTTTCCCTAACAAAAAATACATACATTTCTATTGCTTCTGAACAGTACTTGTAGTACATTCTTTTCTGTATTTGTGATTAAGATGACAGGTAGTATGTATGTTGTAAATTTTCTGTAGGCAGGTAGAAATGTTCAGGTACAAATACAGTCACTCAGCTGTCGTTTCTTTACAGTAGTAAATATTATGCTTAGGTCGGGCATTTAATTAGCTGGCATGCTGTAATGTTGGTGAGATTCGAAATACAGATTTGTTGACTGCTAGAAAAAGTTAAAATATTTAAAGTTCATGGCAGTTTTCTTGCTGAACTGACTAAATTTGGTTTCCATCGAACGTTCACAGGCACCTTATGATGAAATCGCTGTCTGTCCTTTCTTACCTGCTTAGCCAGGTAAGGAAGAAAAAGCCTCCTTTTAGAAGTCAAATTTCATGTTTCAGTTAAATACATTTTTTTAGAAATGTACGGAAATCTTTCAACCATGTTGGTTTTCGTTTTTAATAACGCATTTTTTCGTGTATATAAAATTTTAAAATCTACCACCAAGTGCGCTGGAGAAGTTATTACTAAATTTTAAAATAGCACTACTGTACTTTAATAAACACTACATAGAAAGTATCGAATCATCGACGCAGCGGCGATGGTAACTGAAAGATTTAGTAAGCTGATCAAACAAAGATGGCTGATATTGCAGCTATACTACAACAAATCGCTAGTTAACTAGTAAACTAATTATTTCAATAACTTTTAACTAAGAGCATGCTCACTATATATTTTTTGTAACTTTATAACATCTTTATTTAGTAGAGTTTTGGCAAACGATGATTTGATTCGTCTTATGTAGGGCTTAATAAAGTGTCCAATCATGACTCTCTATGTGTTTGATATTTTTAGAGCAAAATAAAACATAGAAGACAGCATAGGCAAGTAGCATTCCTTTCAAAGGAAGAAAGTAGATATTCAGATAAGCACGGCAAAGATGGTAACATTGTTTAACAAAATCAATGGTATTGTCAAATTTGTTATGTTTGTTAGTTATGAGCTAGGTTTAATGAACTTGGAAAAGAGGCCTTACCTTAACTACGGGCGTATGTGACGGCAAAGATCCCGTAGAAGCCAAAAAAAATAAAATTGAATAGTGTCGAATTAATAGACCTTTAGTTACTGAGGGTATTTTTGAATAAACGTTTAAAAAATGTAAGAGTACACATAACTTACGTACTAATTCAAAATAAAAAGCTAGTAGTATTTCAAGTTTGATAAAATGCTATCATCGTATTTTTATTAGTAAAGACTGTATTACCGACCAGAACAAACTTTTTATACACCTCTCAAACTGAAATAGTTAATAATAATATTATTTTAATAACCGAGAGCTTAATTTTCCCGAACATCTTATTTGTTGTTTAAAAACAAAATCAGATTTTTCATCTTAAGCATGCAAATATGTAAAATAATCATAAAAATTACTACTCACCTGGATTTCTGGTTTCTTCTGTTCTGCTGAATATGCACTGGAAATAGGAAAAGGACCCGTTCCTGAAACCAATTCGATTATTAACATCTTAGCTTAACTTATCAAACTAATTTATTTAATTATATTAAAAAGTATATCACTAAATCAACATGGGTTTATGTCAAACAGGTCAACAGCTACTAATCTACTCACATTTACCAATAAAATCTAGAATGCATTTGAAGTAAGATCATATATGCAGATTTCATTAAAGCGTTTGACAGTGTAGACCACGATATACTAGTTAAAAAACTGTCGCTATCTGTGTTCTTCATCCTTCTTTAAATTTCTTTTCATCTTATTTAATGAACAGAAATTTCTTCGTTAAAATAAATTCCGGTATATCGAACAGACTTACAGCCAACTCAGGTGTAACGTTTATTTCGTAATCGAAGAGGTTGCGGACATATGCTTATAGGAATTATTTTTCTTATTTTCGATCAAAGAATACGTCTGTAAAGTTTGAGTACATCTTAAGTATACACTAGGGTGCGACGAAAAAACAAAAATTTGTTTTCAAGTCGTAATACCGCGGAAAAGTTACGAATTGGGGAGACCAAAAAGGGTTAAAAAAAAAAGATAAAATCGGTTTATATCTTCCGGTCGCGCATGTACTCCAAAGTTTGCCGAAATTTGGAAAAATTCACATTTTTACGATAATTTTTAACATTTTTAAGTTAGTCTCTTCCCGAATGTAATAGCTCAAATTCTTATGTATTAGAACCGCAGAAAATAATGTTTAACTATTACTTAAGTCTGTCAACATCTTCCGGTCGCGCATTGCCTTCAAGGTTAATGAAATTTTGACACTAGTAGATCAAGCTCATTTGAAAAGGCCCGTAGAGTAAAAAAGGAAGAGCATTATTCTCTAATTCAAAAACCTGGTTCAGTCTACATCGGCCATGTTACTCCAACTTCTGGAAGTTCAGAATATATTGTCACTTCTATTATTTCTTATCTGTCTGGTCGGGATATCTTTTTTGAAAAATTCATTGTCATAGAATGCGGTCACACTGAGTTAATACAGGTTGGAAAAACGGTCTGATTCGTCAAATGGAAATACATTTGGGGAAACCGTTATAATGGGCAGTTCGCCTTCACCATTTTAATGAACTGCCATTCCAGCATCTGTTTCAATACCTAGACGGTAAATCAACGGGTCCGAAATTTTTGAGAGAGCCAATTGGTGAAAAGCTAAGTGGCTGCGAAAAACGTCCAGTGACAGCAGTAGACTAAGTAAGGATCAGCAATATCTACTCGATATTTCCATGGCAATAAAGTCTGGAAGCTGTAAAGAGGATTTGGTTGTACGAGATCCTGGTTCCTTGTCACACTCGAGGTGGTTGACAACAGCAAATTGAACTTTCAGATTATACTTATGTTAAGTGAAGAAAGTCCCATGGCTGAACTTCAAGAAATAGTTGTACTTATTCTGAAGTCATACATGCCAATGTGGTTTAGTTTTAAAACAAGTAAATACTTTACAGGCAGACCAAAGCTTGTGTACCAATCAATACAGTCTTCAAGGTACCTGCCTGAAGATTTATGTAATATTGTCGATCCTGTGATAGAACGAAATGGCTTTCTTCACTCAGCCAGATCATTTAATGTTAGCCATGACACAAGACAATACAAAACACATAAGAGTGCTCGGACTTCAACGAATTCTAAAGGCGAGACAAGATCAAAAGAGAACAACTACCAGAACATTCATGCCGCCAAAACTCAATTTCAAGGCTCAACACTACTCGGAAATAATTAACTGGATGGACTGTGATTTATCTACCCTCACGTTATTAAAAGATATCAGTGACGATGAATCTGAATCACATATTCAAAGTGACTATGTCCCTAATTGGGATATAACATTCAAGACATTTCCAGTTCCCACACAGGCAGTTGAACGATCTCTCAAGCTCGTGACAGAAGGCTCAGAAAAAGCGGAGCTGAGTCTAGGGATGGTTTTATCAGAACGACTCTGCTGTCAAAGTCAGCCATGACTAACTTTGCCCATAAACCAGATTTCAAAGTACTTTCAGCTAAGAATGAGTAAAAACGGAGATGCTCAATTGTTCAACATGATTTTCTTAGACTTACGACTCTTCACACAAAAACCTGGTGTTTTCAATTAAAAATCTGTTTTTAAAAATTACTAATGGTCTAAAATAATTTGTTTTTAAACATTTAACCTTGTATTCAATAAAGAAAGCCAAAAAAAAGAACATGTAAGTTGTTAGTATTTTTTTTCTTGAACTATAATCTACCTTTATTTGTAATTTTTTTTCAAAATTTCCTTAACTTTGAAGGCAATGCGCGACCGGAAGGTGTTGACAGATTTAAGTAATATTTAAACATTATTTTCTGTGGTTCTAATACATGAGAATTTGAGCTGTTACATTCGGGAAGAAGCTAGTTTAAAAATGTTGAAAATTATCGTAAAAATGTGAATTTTTCCAAATTTCGGCAAACTTTAGAGTACATGCGCGACCGGAAGATATAAACCGATTTTATTTCTTTTTTTGCTCCTTTTTAGTGCCCCTAATTCGCAATTTTTCCGCGGTATTACGAGCTGAAAAAAGAATTTTTTGTTTTGTCGGCTCACCCTAGTATACACCCTGTATAAAAGGAATAAGTGTAGCTTACAAAACAAACTGTATATGTTGACAAATGCGGTGTGATTACGTTCACACATAAGCCGCGTCCCATTGTCAATGACTATTTCATGGAGAATGTACGTTACTCTTGTTTGGTTTTAAAATATGAAATAACATAATACATTGTCGGATATATTAGAATTCATTAACTTAAAAGTATAGACTTGACTATTGAGACCTCTAGCATTATTTGTTTTGCCATCTGTTATGAGAACGCTTGATTCACCATTAGTTGGAATAATAAAATTAAATAATTATGTGTTCATGTCGTTAAACATGGATATTTTTAGGATAAGATTTAAAAATTTCATGGAGATTATTTACAATTATTACAAAAAGTGGTATTCCCCCAAGATAGTAGTCGTATTAGAAATTCCCAAAAGCTCTGTAGTTCTAACATAATTATATTAAAGTGAACTGTAATTATATTTTTAGCATCGTTGTACTCTTGTTCCATGTCATACGGCTTATGCCTTTTTGGGCAATATTAATAAATAAATAAATAAACTAGAATCAACCTACCGTGTGCAGAAAAGGTAATAAATGCCCCTACTTCAATTTATTTCAAATAATTAGATATTAAACAAAAAGAAAAGCACTTTATTATTTTGTCTTCCAACGCAAAGAGAGGATAATCTTTTTTGAGTAGAAACAAATGTAACTAACTTTTACGCCTGGAAGGAAAAGAAGTTAACACTCACGTAGTAGCGGACGGACATAAACAGATATAGTCTCAAGTTTTCACGTCTTTTATCTGATTTCACTTTCAGTTTAATTGTAAATACGCTTGTAGTAGTCCGTACATCTTTTAAACACAAAATAAAAAATTTACTGTTCATAAATTTTCAGATGTCATTGGAATATGCATCTCTGAAATAGCGAACGGATGCCACGTGACGAACAAGATAAGATTATTATTATCTTTGTTGCAATTAGGTGGCTGTTATATGGTTATTTTTGTAGAATTTTAAAGGTAGTTTAACCACCTAATGAATATTGTAAAGTGTGAAAATTGCTTCTTATAAATTGAGACTGGCATCTGCATAACAAGAAATTGCAGAGTAAATGTAAAACAACGATTTCTTACAAATATCTTTAGTTTTACTAAATTTCATATGACCTTACGAAGCTAACTTTT
>VTPC01008581.1:7277-34304 GCA_011009095.1 Ignelater luminosus
TGTTTTTATGTCGCCTTTGGTATGAAGACCACCAGCTCATTTTCCTTGACAGTGCTTGCATTGAGGAATTTTCTTTTTTCATTTTCGATTTGTACTTTTTTCCTTTGATTTTTTTGATTTTGAAAATTTTTTTATATTTTCTCCATGTTTAAATGTCCGCATGAACTTAGCAAGGGGGTAGTTATCTCTCTTGCTTAGTATAGAAATAGCTTCAATGATTTTGAGCCCTTTATTAGCTACATCTGCAATAATGCGTCTTGGGTCGCAAGTGGGGTGTATCTCTTTTGCCATTACTCATATTGGCCTAGTGCCCTTATTTTCATAAGAGCACCAGGTGTTGGTGGTAGCTGCTTAGTTATTTTCCTATAATCTTCTTGATTTATTAGATTTAACTTAACATTCTTATTATTTATTACATTTATTATTTTTATATTGATATTCTGAGACTTTAAGTTAGATTGTAAAGCGTCATAGTTACCTACCTCCGATAATTATCAGTGGTGAAGGTTTTTCTTTTCTTTCTGAATTTGGTCGTAGAAGATGTCCTTGGTTGCTTTTTTACATACTTAGTTGTTCATCCTCTTCTTTTGGCGAGCTGCTTGCCTCTCTTTGTTTGTTTTTTCTTGAGGATTGTTCATACCAAACACAACTGTAGTGGTTCTTCGCCTGTCTCGTATTTATCTTCTCTTTCTTTAAAAAGATTGTTCTCTAATTTGCAGATTGTTTTTAACAAAGCTTATTTTTACTTATTTAAGTTCTCAACCTCCCTGTATAGTGTAATTTCCAGTTCTGTCTTTAGTTCATCTTTTTTTTACCATTGTCTTCATAGTATATTTTGCATCTACCATAATAACTTACTTCACTTCACTGCCACTCAGACCCGTTTACCATCATTCCAAGGTTTGGGGGACTCCTTGAATCACAAATCGTCAAGTTTCCATTCGAGTTTTAGAACTTCTCGATCAACACGACGCTCGAGACTTCACACGTATTCGGTTCCGTGCTTTTGGGGATCTCAGACACGACTACAGCTCTAGCGTCTATTACTCGACTCCACTCTGCTGTCTGTGTTTATTTGGCAGTACAAGAAAGGCAGCACTCCAACTTGCGACATTAGTGAAGGCATCATCAGCATCTCACACCATAGTGCGAAGTGTGGGATTGTGACTCTGACAAGAATTGTTTTTTCCAATCAACCTTTCAGTATTCTCACAGCCAAGAATTTTTTCCAACAATGAACTAAACCATCAAGCCTTCCTTTGTCACTACATCAGTTGAATGTCATTGGCTACCACCGTCAACATCTCATCTTATATCTCCATATATATAGTCTCGTCAAGCTGAAAGCACCGCGTATAACCTATCTAACAACCATTTACAAAGCTGGAAAAAAGCTAAAAAGTCAAGACTTTAACAGCCGTGATGGACATTCTTAAAATAGCCTCAAATCTTGTTTTGGTTGGATCGTCTTCTCATGAATTTTGATACAAGAAGCGGGATACTTAAGGAAACTAATGAATAGAATTCCTGTACCACGTTAGACTTACTGTTAGAAATTAGCCTATAAGGATTGCTAACAATATTTGTTTGTATCGTTTGCCAGTATTTTATGCGATAGCACACAATCCGG
The DNA here is from genome assembly GCA_011009095.1 of Ignelater luminosus. Taxonomy (NCBI): domain Eukaryota; kingdom Metazoa; phylum Arthropoda; class Insecta; order Coleoptera; family Elateridae; genus Ignelater; species Ignelater luminosus. The sequence continues at coordinate 8,908 of VTPC01008581.1, forward strand.
CTTGGTCCTCCACATAATTACCTAAAATGACACACCATGGACCATCTGACCAACTGTGGTGCTCTGCAATCGGACGTAATCTCCTACCAAATGAGGTGTAACTATTGTTTCACGATTGGGTTTCATCATCTATCACTGTCCTCTATGAGAAGGAACCGAAAAGCATTTTTAAAAAATCCAAACCGCAAAAAGCCGATTTTTACTGTACAGGCTGCTTGGTTAACAGAAGTAAATTCTAACAATCATGATCTCCGACGTATTATTTCTGTTATGGCCATAGAAAGGTACCTATTTGTTGAGCGTATTTTTAAAATAAGATATAAGGAAGCAGTCAACATTTTATAATTATCGACTATACGAATAACTCGATTAAAAGCCATTCCTGCTAAAAACTATAAGCCAAATTGCCACGACTAACACAGATATTGTTAGACGCCACCACATATTTTCTTTATTTATTGATCACGCCATACATTTTTTCTCAGACGCTTGAGGAAGACGACAGGTAAGGATTGTTCAGAGAGTGCAAGTTCCAGTACTCATCACTATAGATGACCGCTCATCAGTATTGCGTGCTTCCCGATCAGTCGAGGAAAAGCTAGTCGTCATCTCTCCTATCTTCCATCATCTTTTCATCTTTTTTACTTTGCCATTATTTCAAGAAATGGGGGCCCCTTGGATTGCAGGTCAGGCATCCATTCTAGGTTTAGGACACCAACACTACTTTCGCGACTTTACATCCATTCAATTCCCTGCATTTTGGAGCCGCAGGTCTGACTGCAGTTTTAGTGCCTACTCTTCTTTGGTCTGTTCAAATCCGATGATTGATCTTGATTGTACAGACTACTTGGTTATCGAAAGATGCATCCAATTCGTTTTGAACGTACCGTCATTTTTGAAAACCCGAGTTTTATCATCAAACTTATTTTTGACTTTAAAAATAAAGGTATAGTAAGTTACAGCAAATTGAATAGAGCTGAGTCCATTGAACGCTCGTATTATTTCTGTTTTAGTAACTATAAGAAGGTATTCGCATATTGTGTGCATTTCAAAAATTAAATCTAGTTGGATACAGTCATTATTTATAATTCTTGAAAATTAGAAGCCATTCCTGCTAAAAGTCAATGTCTGATAAAAAACATAGACAGTGTCTGAGATAGCTATGTCTTCGTTTTATTTATCGAGTGCGCTGTTGTTTCTGTTCAGAGGCTAGAGGAAGACGCGAATGCGCGAGCTTGGGATTACGACTGTGGATTCCCACCGAAAGCCGTCAGAAAATAAAGGCTTAATCACTACAAAAATAGCTTTTTTTCCTTTTTGATTCGCACTTAAAACTTGAATGCAAATCTTAAGGAGAAAGAATGAATTTTGTTTACTTTCAAAAGCAGCTACCGTCCCTTTGCTCTGGAAGATGTGCAGTACGCTTTATTTGCCTTTTAAAGTTGTTTTATTATTGGATATTATGATTAAACTAAGCAGATGCTGACCAGAAGAGTCCTGATAATTTTTGAAAACAGCAAGAAATCTTTAAAATGCATTTCAATGGTATCCGTATGTGACCCGAAAAAGGCTAAAACTCGATGATAAGTTTACTACAGGTGATTTGGCGGGAGGCGAGACATCACCGTGAATGATCACAGTTGACCTCGCTGTAGACGAAGTTCAACCCCAGGCCATCACATCAAACCTGACCATAGACCAGAGCAGATGTCCTAGCGTAAAGCGAAGACTAGGAAGCGACCAAACCACTCACAGTCTAATTGACATTAATCTGAAAGATTACTATGTTCTACCAAATTACTTCGCCCTTCATCGAATTACCTGCGACGGAAAACAGTCGGCCACCAAATCACCTGTGGGACTTATAGTTGGAATACTGGACCACCTGTGGTAGCACACGATCGGGCTTTGTCCTCAACCAAATAATCCCATTGGATTTTAGTGTTTCTCAGACCTACAATCGAACTTTGTCTTTATGATGTACAACAAGGAAAAACTTGTAGAGATTACTTAGCCAACGAAATAAAATAAAAACAAAACGTGAGTTTAATAAAAGATAAAAATGTATTTATATCTAAGGATGCAGGATATAGTCAACGTTTATTATTATTATTTATGATTACGTGAATTCGATTAAAAATCATTCTTGGTAAAAACCAAAATAGAAATTGCGATAACGGACAAAAAGATTGTTAGACCTCGTCACGTGGTTACTCCATTTAGTAATTCCACTGCATGGTTGCTCTCAAACGCATGAGGAAGACCGAGACGGAATGAACATGCTGAGTTCGAGGCCATTGTTCTTAGAAGTCATCAGAGAGTAAGTTACGATTTTATGGTTTTACTGTCACGAAAGAAACTTCTTTTTGCCCTTAAAAGCGTTCAAGTATTATCTTCCTTTCTTTGAACGTCTTTATTTTATTTACGTAGTACATGCAAAACCGGTGTTAGAAGAAGGCGAAGCAGGCAGCTGCTTGTCTCGAAAAGTTTTGAAAGCAACAAGCAATATTTAGAATTTGCTTTGGTGTCGACTGTAACTGGCTCTAACTGTTTGGGCCTAGCCTGTTGGATCGCGCTTTTCGGCCCTGTCGGGTTCATCAGGTTGTTTGGGTTTGTCGAACCTCTCAAGCCTATCGAATGAGTCGAGCTTTCCGGGCCATTACTTTTGTACTGATTCAAAGCGAATCGAGATCTTTTTTGTACCGATTAGGACGAATTTGTACTGAACTCTAGGATTGCAGAACTGACTTTGCAAGTCGTTATTTTCATACTGACCCGGACGAGCATCATTTTCATACTGAACCAAAGAAAAGGATTGCATCGAATTGAAAACTTTTTCTTACTGAATCAAACGGGCGTTTTATACTGAACTCAAGAGAAGTCTCGTATTGTACAGGCTAAGAAGTGTAGAAGCCTACACGAGCTGTATTGCTTGCTCGGGCTTTTGTGCGGCTTGGTCCGAAATTTTTGCTTAAGTCGAGCCGGGCCTCACTTTCAAAATCTATAGGGCTTTCCGGGACTACCCGTTCGGTCTTATCGGAACGTTCAAGCGTCTCGGACTTTTTGGGCCAATCAAGAAGTTACCGTTTTTTTTGGCCACACGACGTTTAGTTTCATTCAGTGGGACCGGTCCTGAAAGTTTTAGCTCGTGCAGAGTTCTAAAAGGGGCAGCTTTTGAAATTTGATTAAAGCAGCATAGACACTATACATAGCACTTATAGTTCACATTACGCCCTTATAAACGTCTAGAGTATAAGGTTGAAAAGCAGGTAAAGATAGAAGATATGTAGAAAGCGACATTTGAGGAGGTTGTAACCTAATCGATAAACGTACAAGAAGGTCTAGAGTTTCTCTGTTAGAGTTACCAGGGTGTTTGGCAGTTTCATGCAATATCTAATAAGTGTAAAGGATTATTATCAGAAATAGTTTCCTTACTTTCGATTATTTTCAAGAGAATTCGTTTCAGAATTCATTTCAGCCTTATAAAAAACTGCCTTTTCTCTCTGCTAAGAAATTAATAAAAATTAAGAAAATCTTCCGCATGCCCTGAATTTTTAATCATTGTTGGCATTTTATGACATTTTTACGTTGGGAGAATTGATCAAATCAACTGGGATTCCAAAAAACAATTAGCGTGATCTGAATAACCTTTGTGCAAAAGTTCCGTTCAATCGATTCAAATTCTGACCTTTGGGGGTGACCACTGTAAATTAAGGTGTTGTATCATCAATCAATACAATTTGCATAAATTATTTTGCGGTAAATACATTTTAGAGTTTCCAGTTAATTTTTCTGCATTAAATTTTTAATTTGGAGTTTCTTTTTGAAATGTATGAGTTGGGAAAAGCACCAAGAAGAAGGGATTCATAATTTATTTTTATTAGTGTAGGTATGTGCTTGGTAATAAAATTAATTTGTGATCCTGAATCTAATGGAACACAAGAACCAACGGTGGTGGTTTGCAGTTTGTATAAAGGAATCTTGTTAGGCAAACTTAATACATCAAACTCATAATTTTGTTAATTACAAATCTCAAGTGAAACATACTTTCCTGCCTTGTATTTTGTCCTTATTATTTTAAGTATCATCCATCACCGTATATATAATTACAAATAAAGAAGAGTCACTTGTATGTCGTTTAATTATTGTTTAATTATCGTTCTGCGCGGTATAGAGGACATTAATTCCAAAAGATACAAAGGAAGTGGGTGTTTGATTGAGCATAGATAATTTGAAATATTCCTTTGAAGTGTCCTTTGTAGACACATATAGGTATGCAGAGAGTAGAGGAAAAGAGGTGAACTACACACGACGGGCACTTTATTCGAATATCGAGCGCCCTTTTATGATCCTTGGAGTTGGCGTAGTCGATCATGTTGCCAGTCGTGTCACTCTATAACCCCCGACAGCGTTTTCGTGCTGCTTGCAGGATGACGTTCTCTTTACCCAAAACCCTATCCTGGGATATTTGAAACATAATATCCCTGTTGGATTACCATACATGCTTTCGCATCCGATCGTTCCAGGATAAATCTGCAGGTGATTTTTTTTTCTTCTTTCTTTTGCTTACGCTTGTATACATCATAGGGGGGGCAATAAATTTGCTTCGCTTTGATCTTTTTTAATGTCGTGTACATCTGACTCCGTTGTGACCCCTCAAGTAAACGGTTTTAATCTTAAAAACGCGAATATTTTTCTGCTACTTTAAGCCTCTGGAGAGTTACATGGGAAATAGCAATTGCATCTCACAAAGTATAACATAAGCTCCTACTGTATGCAAGTTCTGTTTTACGAAATGAGGACGCATCTTATATACAAAAGCTGCAAAGAAAATCTACAAATCCCACAGATTTAACATTTTAAGCGAAGAGAGACGAGAGAACCCGCTCGTATTTCAGTGTTATTTGTTTAGGTTTAAATATAGTCCTCGAAGGGCAAAAAGGTGCAACATTTGCTTTTGTTTTTTTTTCTTTTCTTTTATTAATAAATATTTGAAATTCTCCAAATTTCCATTTCAAATCTTCCTGTAAACTGTTTTATTCAGTTGGTAAAACTTGTTAAGAATTTCATGCATTCTTGAAAAGTCAAAAAGATTTCCATTGGATTCAATTGTTTCACTTTGTTCATCTCACTGGAATATTGGACCTATAAGTAAGTTTATCAATTGGAACACCACCTACACAATTGGGTATTATTTCGATCTCATATCTAATTTCGGATGTCATAAAAAAGAAGTCGCACGATATCTGTGATGGTAATGCTTTAAGACAAATGAGGTCACGAGAATTTTTATTTATTTATAGTGAGCCCATTACCTTGTCTTTAATGAAACTCTTTTTGAGGAAATATTTTTCGTTGATGATTTTTATGTACAGATTGAATTTCATCTTGAGTAACCAGAAAAGAGCTTTAAAGTAAAAATCATTCTTAAGAAGTTGGATATCACATCAAAAGTAATTTAAAATGTCTTTTTCGTGTTTTCTTTTTACATTTTATGGAATTTTTATGCTTAAAAATAATATTAAAGTAAAAAGTTTTGAAATTTCTTATGAGAAAGTATCGAAGAGAATTATTTTCTTGACAACCCCTTGGATATTTTCTGTCTTGAAATGAATTCTACAAGAGCTGACATCTAAATTGCACTACTTCTTATTGGTTAATGATGTTCTTATCTTGTGGTCTAGCGTTTCTCAGTGTAGTAGGACAAACAGACCGTACCCAAATCAACATTCTTTTAGTCAGTGGACATTCTGATTTTAAAACTCTGATGACACTGTCAGAGGCTGAGTAACAACTGAGAATATGACCCAGTTTTCAATTTAGTGGAGCTGCATTGTCCTCCACGATTATAACCATTGAACCTTTCTTTAATAAGTTGGCTCGATTCAGTTTTCATTTAACCCTACATTGTCCAAAAAGGCTGTACCATTTTCTGAAGTCTGGCAAATCTTGCTAGGCTAGATTTCTTGATGTCTAAGACTATGTGCTATGGAAGTGATATAAAAAGTTTGCCAATTAGGAATTGCCCAATGCAAGTTCTAAATTCTCTTTCACTGCAGCCATTCTGCTCTGTCAGTCGTTGAGTTATGCCTTCTGTTTGTAGCATATCTCTTATATATTTATTATCTAGCTCGCTTCCCTTATCACTTAAAAATTCTTTTACAGTATGCCCAACTGTTTTGGCATATTGAAGAAAGTCTCTGAGAACCAATCTTACTTCTGACCATTCTTTTAAGAGATAGCACTGGCAATACTTTGTAAAATTATCTTTAAAAATTGCCACATACCTTGTCTTTCCAAAAGACTCACTAAAAGGTCCTCAAACGTCAGCTGAAACCAGTTCTCCTGGCTTACTTGCACTTTTTCTGTGCTCAAAGGGTAGTCTATGTGCTTTTCCATAGACAGATGGCTCACACAAATTCTTCTCCAAGGGAACGTTCATGCCCATTTTCCTTTGTAGCATGGCCCTTACATGACGTCTGTCTTGGCGACCCCACCTCTCGTGGTATAACTGTAACAGTGAAGAATTATTAACAATATTTACATCTAGCTTGACTTTTTGTGGCTGAATTTCTGTCTTATACAAAGTTCCACCAGTAGAGCGCTTTCCCTGAAGTATCACTTTACCATTATTCAAAAACTAACATTCTGTAGAGTTTGATTGGAATAAACTGTTAGGATTTCTGTATGAGCAGCGAGCACTGAGAATAAATTTTTAGATAGTCCAGGAACATACCAAACACCTGAGAGTACTATGTCCTGACCATTAACTTTTGATTTTACCAAAATTTCTGTTCCTGCTCCTTTGACACCACAAGGGCTTTCAAGCTTGTAAAATTCTGTGAAATACTCTATACTATTGCTGACATGTTTTATCGCTCCATTCAGATAGCTGAATCTCCCTCAACTGAGAAGGCCTCTTCCTCTACTAAAAGGATGGAAGCGTCAGTAGCTGCTGCTGAATCTGACCTCTTTGGTTTTCCATCGGCAGTCTACTTTGGACACTGATATGTCCAATGACCTTCTAATTTACAGTACTTAAGAGACATCCCCTTTCTTAACTTTAGACTTAAATGGTTTACCTTGGGTCTTCTTGGAAGTATGTTTTACCTGTAATGCTTCTTGAACAACTGAGTTGCTGTTACCAACCTTCAGAAAGTTTCTCTTGTAAGCACACAGCTGAATAACTAACTCATCAAAGGTTTTCTTAGTGTTATCTTCAACATTATCCAATTTGATTGAAAAGAACTAAAACCTCTAGGTAAGATACTTAAAACCTTACAAACTATCAACAGGTTATGAGTTACAGTATGCTTGTGCTAGTTGTTGTGAGATAGTGTTTGTAAATAACCACGATGGACCTTTCAAAGCATATAAGGCCATTGAGTAGTAAAGCTGATTGGCCTATGTGGAAAAGAAAAATCAGGAACCTTCTTGATTATTATGAAGGTGCCCTGGATGCAATCGATGAAAAGCTTAAAAAAACCAGATGCGTTGGCAAGCTTAGCTACGGAAGATGAAGTCAAGAAACATAATAAACAGCAGTACCACGCCACCATATATTGGAATTGATCAAGTTTGAAAGGAAAATTCTCCTAGAAACGAGATCGGCAGGATTATCATTAGATTTGACATGGCGCCAATCTGAATGTTCTGTTATTGACTGTATACTGCTGTATTCCAAAAGTAACAATCCTCTTTTGATTGAGCTCTTCGCCATACTGCTGGTGTTGTAAATTTGAAGACTGTACTATTTGACTTGACTTAATATAGAAAAACAATAGCGACATATAATATTAGAAGCCTATTTTATATCCTTATCAATATATTTTTAGTCGCTTCTGAAATCTCCTTAAGCCATTTCGCTACTTCAAATTTACCAGAAACGTAACAAAAATCATTTTGATCTGACATGGGCATCAACTGGGTTTCTTCCTATTTTATGAGGTGTTTAAGGTTATTTTTGCCATTTAATAAAAACTGATGGGTGATGGAGCTAAACAGACATCGGATTCGTGTTCGGCATGTCGAAATACTTACCATATGGGGTATCAAAAGCAGAGTATCAAGAGTAGGATTATCTTATGCATTCCACAATAAACCCAGAGCTTCGCTGCTTTCATATTCACCTAATTGAAGAATACTGTGATTGATTTCAGACGAAACTTGGGTTAATACCTTTTGATTATTTGATCCACATGTATTTTTTTAATTGAATCCTGCAGATGTTAAAATGAATTGTATTTCTTGTCGAACTTCTTCAAGTGAGTTATCTCCGGTGATAGCATAATCAACTTCAGGAAATTTAATACGATGATAATTTTTGGCCAATTGCATAACGCATTAGATAGCTAAATGGTGTTCAACTCGTAGCAAGAAATTGACTGAGAAAATCTTCTTGCCAAAACATGCGTTGAAAACGACGATTTTCAGGTAATCCTTGAGTAATCTCAAGACCGGCCTGTACATCTTCGCAACGTCTCCAGATAAAACAATAAAATATTGTCTAAAATTAACAAAAATGGAAAATAAATCACGTTTCAGAGTTACTAACTGAATCTGGTGGTTATTGTGATGTTTGCGTTGCCTCTGGATGTTCTTGATGGTCTCCGGTGACTATCGTTGGTGTTGTTGATTGAAGCTGACGTTATTGTTCTTGTTGTCTAGTACTGTTGTGGGAAGCAGGATTGTCAAGACTGTAGGATACAGTTAATTGTTGCGGAGTTTGGTTGGTAGGATGTTATGTAGTAGGTGAGTAGAAATGTAAAAACAGTTTTTCTCAGAACCACAATCTGAAAGGGATGCACATCGGATCTGGGATAAAGTAGAATTGAGGGAAAGCGTGTTGAGCGACGGAAAGAGAATTTCTGGATGCATTGGAATAAAAACTTTAAAGAGCCTCAGGCTGAGGGACGTGCGTGTGACTAGGGTTGGTCACTGTTCATCAACCCGAAAGTGGCCAGATTGAAAGGGGCTGTGAAAATGGAGACAGTAAATGGGATCCGGCTCAGAAAACGAAGGATGCCAGACTGATGTGGCTCGTATGTAATTGTCAAGGGCAGCCTTCAAAGGGGTAACAGGGTAAGGTACGTTTGCTGGTCTCTGCCACTGTTTTCCTCTCCGGTCAAATCCCACCTTCTAGAAGTGCTGGAAATGGTTAAAGTGCGGTCTGCTGAATTCTTATTTAGTTTCCATTAAATAAATTTTGAAAGTCTTGAAATTCGAGGTGGAATCCTTTGGCTTTTTGCTAGGTCTAATTGAGTCGTATACTATCCATGTTATAATATTTAAAGAAATCGTGACAAAGTGTTATCACTTTATAAGGACTAAGGTTTAATCGAACTTCTCTTGTAATTCTATGGTAATCATTAGGAACTGAAATGGTTTTGTTTTTTAATTTTTTTTGTAGTCACGTGAATACTCACACTTCATATTTGCATGTTTCTTAAGCAGGAAGTTTTTGGTTTTGATAAGTACAGCTTGAGTGTATAACAGTCGGTTTTAAATTATTTACATCCTGACAGACAGAGACAGTTAGTGAGCGAGAGAACGTCGGCGAAAACAAGGAAATCAGCACAAACAAGCTGCTCAATATTCTTGCCGATATGAAGAAGCTTCTAATGCAGAGACTCTGCGGAGCACAAAAAGATGATGCGGCAAAGGATTGAAATGGTTTCTACTGGAGTGCACCGATTGGCAAGACTAAAAGAAGGATCTTCTCCTAAAGAAAAAAGCTCCAGAAAAGACGAGGCCTACCTACGCCCAGGCAACACAAACTGCTACAAACATTTCTACTCCCAAAAAGGACAAACAAAAATATAAGATAATAGTAGAGCTAGCATGAGAAAACGCAAAAATCCTTACAAGCAACGATACAAAATCCGAGTTAATGAAAGCTGTTAATCCCCGAACGCAGGCTATTCGGGTCGACAGCCTGATGAAGTCCAAGAACAAAACAGTAACCTTAGAGTCAACCGATAAAGCTATAGAAAAACTTGTGGGGAGCGACGACCTCACAAAAGCAGGTCTAACTGCTCGACGACAATCTCAGAATGGCCATCTACAGAGTGCCAACAAACATGCCCAAAGAGGACGTAGAATGCGCGCTCAAAGAGCAAAAAATGACTTAAACGTTCTCTTTAAATTCGGACAACGAAACAAGCTCACAGTACACTTGGCAGTGACGTCCCCTGATTTCAAGCGGAAACTCTTAACCAGAAGAAAGGTGTATATAGATATGCTAAGCCACTATATTAAGAACTGCTTACGAGTCCGTCGATGTTTTAAATGCCAGGACTACGGGCACCTGGCACAAAGTTGTAAACAAGATGCTGAGGCACACGAGACGAGAGACTGCCCAACAGGAAGAGATTTAAAATGTGCAAACTGTCAAAGATATAAACAGAAGGCCGCAGACCACTCAACGACCTCAAGAGAATGTTCCGTGTACGGGAAGAAGTTGCAGAATTTAATGGACAGTATTGACTATGGTGAATAATAACAACTTAAGAATCATCCAGGCAAATCTTCAGAACAGCCGACTGGCAACTCTCCAACTGCAGGAAATAATAGTTCGCCTGCAAGAACCCTTTGACAAATCCCCGGACTGGGGAAAATTTTCAAATGTCTGATGGCCAAAACAGTCGACAAACTGTCGTTACAAACCTAAACGTAGATGTCCTACTACATGCAGAACTCACTTCATCAACTCTAGTGACCATGACAATTAAACCACAAGGCTTTGCCTTCCAAATTGTAAACACACCTTGCCCTCCCATCCAGCAAAGCGAGCCATATCTCGACAAACTAACCGAGGTGGTCCAACATCAAAATATCCTACTAGCTGGGGATTTCAACGCCAAAGCCACGGCGTGACAAAATAGACAAACCGATGAAAGAGGAATAGCAGTGCTAGAATTCCTACTGCAGAACGGCCTTCTCCGCGTGAACAAACCTGACAATCCTCTTACCTTCAAGCCTCCAAATAGGGAAAGCAATATCGACCTCACTATAGCCTCAGAGGCAGTGGAAAGAATGGTGCAGAGCTGGGAAGTCAATCAGATAGACAGTGACCACAACCCAATTACAAGCTACCTTGAATTAAGGAATACCAAATACGATACGCCGAAGGCAAGTTACAATTGAACAAATATAAACCAAGCAGAGCTGACTAGCAGAACAGAAGGGCTGCTAAGAGACTTGGATTCCACCGTAGCCCATTTAAAGGGTAAACGTCTTTACGGGAGGACTACAAAGAATCATGGATGAGGTTGTACAATAAAGGAAAGTACACAGCGGAAAGCCACAATGGTAGAACGACTTTTTTTGAAAGAATAAGAAAAGAAACTCAGCGCCTCCACAGGTTAGCGCAACGTGCAAATGGCATACCTGACTTTTACTTTTAGAACGCTTTCGTGCAGCAAAGGCACGACTCGAAGAGAAAATAGACAAGGCCCGACATGAGTCATGGAGAGAATACGTGAAGAAGGAACTCGACTCCAATCCGTGGGGAGTCAGCTATTAAATGGCATCCTCTAGGCTCAAGACAAAGACTATTTAAATTACCATCCGGGCACACGAGTGAGCATCGCGACTCACTTCAAGCGGTGCTCGAACAAAAATTTTCAGACGACGCCGAAGAGTTGGACACACCCACACACACAGAGATGCACCAAAGCGCTCGCATCATGGGTGGAGACCCAGCCGTAAATGTCGAAATAACGGAAGAGGCTGTATTACAAGCAATCAGCCAAATTAAAGATAAACCAACACTCGCCGACTACTTAAGTTGCCTATACAGCGATTGCCTGACAATGGGGTATTACCACAGAGCCTGAAGAAAGGGGAAGTTGGTAACCATACTTAAAAAAAACAAGGATTCTTTTACCGCTAAATCTCTGAGGTCAATAACCCTACTCTGCAAGCTTGGGAAAATATTTGAGCGTCTAATATGAGAGTAGGAGGAGAACAACTTCACCAGTCACAGCAGTATGCCTTTTGAAAACAGAGAAGTACGGTTCAAGCTAAAGAATGCTACAAATGATAAACAACAACGAACACAAGTACGTGGTCGCCCTGTCAATTGGCATCAGCGATGATTTCGATCCTGCGAGCAAACGATATGGAACTATCTGCGAAGTTGGTACAAATCATACTAAACTACCTGGAAGACCGGCAGATAACATACGAAACAGCAAACGAGACGGTCACCAAAAACCTAACAAAAGGATGCCCACAGGAATCTATCCTGGAACTCATCCTCTGGAATTTTGCCGTTGACTCGCCCTTCGCCCAAGATACTGAGGACTGTAACCTGATAGCCTATTCAGACGACTTCGTTGGCAGTTGTAGGCGGAGATAACCGCAGAGAATTGGAACGGCCATGGCAAACGTTTCAGTCCGTCTTGAAGAGTGGACAGAAACACAAAAACTAAAGATATCTGCCCAAAAAACTGTATATATGGTATTCAAAAACAGACCACAAGGTAATCCAACCATCCATATAAACGGACAATTGGTCACCAGGGTGACCCATATGAAATACCTAGGGATCCATATCGACGCAAGACTGCTGTTTGACTATCACATCTGGTAGACTTCTACAAAAGCCAAGAACATAATGCAATGCAAATGCAAATGGGGAAGTCCACCATCCGCAATAAGAACGATCTACATCTTTCACCTTCCACCAATTGTGATTTATAGTCGAACTTTGATCGCCAAGCTGAAAAGCAAACAGTAAATCTTAATAACTCCAGGAACTAAAACTAAAAATTAAAATTAACTCGATCTAAAGCACATTATTCGTGTTGTAACGACACAAAAGTATCCTCAGATTGGATAATATTACACATCGACAAATCAGCATTAAAGATGGGATACAATAAAACAGTCAACATTGTGTATTGATTAGGAAGATACGATTAAAAGCCATTTCTGGTAAAAACCAGCGTTCAAAACCGTGATGCGCACAAGTACTGTCAGACGCTGTTATATCGAGTATGCTTCTTAGTGAACTTTTGAAAGTGCTGATCTTGAGATTAAAATTCTTTTACCCAGAACAATTTTAATTTGTACCACAATAGACTAAAGAGCTTGCTGAAGATATTTAATTGATATTAATTGAATTGTCTGCAGACGACTTACGTACCTGGCGGGGTGTTTTACTCGGTACAGCAGTTTGCAGAATGCGATTTGTTGAGACTTTTAGCCCTTAGATTGAGGATTTCTTGCTCGCTTTGCCTAGGCCGTCAGCTCTTCGTTTACCTCTTTTTGTGTAAACAAGTTGTACTGTGACTTCCTGTAAGGTACCTGCGATGCCCTCAAGGCGGGCTTCACTTTCCATTAATTCTTTTAACAGACCAAAAGATACGATTATAGATCGTGGTGGCCATCTCCGATGGCCTCAGCTCGGGTTTTACTCGAAATTAGCTTTCTCAAAAATGCTAAATACAAAGAGGGTCAGGCTCTCCTCTCTATTAACTGTCTTAAGAATTCTGCAAAAATCGTTTGGGCTTCGCCCTCCATTAACCTTCTCAACATAGCCAAAGATATGATCACTTGTCGGTGACTTCAGACCAAGTTTTGGTTTCCATTCACCATTTTTAAATTTTGTAGTAAATATAGGAATGAGTCGAGCTTTGCTCTCCAGAGCTAAAGGTGCGATAATGGTTTGTGATGTGCTACCTTCGGTGGCCCCAGGTCGTGCTTTGTTCGCATTAACCTTTTAAGGATTGCTAAATATAGGCCGAGCTTCGCTCTGCTTTAACTTTCTTAAAGGAACAAAGATACGCTCATACGGTGATGTTCTGCCTTCGGTAGCACCAGGTGAGGCTTTGTTCTCCACTAACCTTCGCAAAAGGAGCATTTATCAAAAAAATATTGCTGCTATAGGATTATGTTTAAAAAAGTTATTCTTTGCCTGTTTTAAGTGAGAATAAAGAAGACCATAATGTGCCCATGTTTTCATTCTTTTGAGTTTCTGAAACTCCAGGAAATGTAACTAATAAAGATTATGTTTGCTCGAATTGTCTGGAAGGGCGTGACAAAGGCTTGCAATTGCGACTAGATTTGATTTACTGGAAACCATGATTATCCTTTGTTCACCTTGTAAGTAAATACAATTCTTTTCCTAACTGGTGATATTACAGATCAGTTCATCACGATTTAATGTATTCTGTTTACAGTACTGCTGTAATAGTTTCTCCTAGCTTTATAAAGATTTTATAAAATTTATCATTTCAAGAATATCTAATTAGAAAGTTAAAGGATTTTCTCAAAGAACTCCAGGAGTTATGAAAATTACTTCAAGATTATTTAAGGCGTAAGGAGGGTTTAAACTGAATTCCTCAAAGTAGTTTTTTAGAGAGCTGTTAAAGTTTCTTTTATAGCATGCAACAGTGAATAGCACTTCTTTTTTGGGGACCTCAAAAAACGCACACCTCATAAAAAAGTCGTTTTTTAGTTTTAGTTTTCTGAAAGATTTAACAAAAAATTAAAAAAAAAAGTGTTAAGCAAATCCGTCAAGTTTCATTGTTCCAAAACTTTTTTTTCTTGTTGTAGCTTTTTAGAAATTGTAACCACCTACAGAAACTTACTACTTCAGATATATTTAAGTATTTATGGGATTTCCTTCAAAAGTTTTTTTCAGGAACACCTAATCCTCGAAGGCTTTCAGAATTTTTACCTTCATGTTTTTCAAGGATGCTGTTTCTTTCTTCGCTTTTCAATTCAACATTTACATTAATTACAAAAGGAATAGAAGAATAATGTAACAATTTAAAATTTTAACTTATCCACGGTATTTTCATGAAAAATGTTGCGTGAAATTAAAAAAAGATATTTTCCAGTTGTTTTCGTTGAGGTGCTCTTGTTTATTATAATAGTCAGATAAAATGTGTTACTGAAAGAATCCTTAAACAATTGCAAAATAAGCTTGTAATAAAGGGTTTTCCAATAAGAGGTGTTATTTTAATATTGAAAGAAAAGTGCCATTTTTTAATATAAATGATCGGATGTTTATTTCATTATAAAGAGGAAGGTATGCCGTTAATAGTGGAAAATAACATCAGGCAAATGACCACCACGACCACGCTTACAGGACAATATCCTTTTCATGAAATTTTCCATAACCAAATCGCAAAGTGGCTGCCCTATGTCCTCGATAGCCTCACGAATTCCATCTTTGAGGTCTTGAATCGACGCTGGGCTGTTGGCGTAGACCTTCTCTTTCACGTGGCCCCAAAGAAAGAAGTCGCAAGGTGTTAAATCACAAGATCTCGGTGGCCAATTGTGATCACCTCTTCGAGAGATAACACGGTCCGGAAACTTTTTCCGTAAAAGATCAATGGTTTCGTTGCTTGTGTGGCACGTAGCGCCGTCTTGTTGAAAGTAAACGTTGTCCAGATCAATACCATCCAATTCCGGCCATAAAAAAATCGTTAATCATCTCTCGATAGCGCAATCCAGTCACCGTAACTGTTGCTCCAGCCTCATTTTCGAAAAAGTAAGGTCCAATGACTCCGCCGGACCATAAACCGCACCAAACAGTCACACGTTGAGGATAGAGAGACTTTTCAACAATAACTCTTGGATTTCCTGAGCCCCAGATCCGACAATTTTGCTTGTTGACGAAGCCACCGAGGTGGAAATGGGCCTCATCACTCAAGATGATTTTTCGATGGAATTCTGGATCATTTTCATGCATTTCAACGACCCAATCAGCAAAGACACGACGTTGTTGATGATCGGCCGGCTTGAGTTCTTGTGTTAACTGGACTTTATAAGCCTTAAGACCCAAATCTGTATGCAAAATACGGTGTAATGACGTTTGTGGAATGGCTAATTCCAAAGAACGACGAGGAATGGACAAACCTGGGTTTTCTTTAACACTTTCGGCTACAACAGCAATATTCTCGGCTGTTCTTGAGCGACGTGCACGGGTTTTATTCTTCACATCACTAACTTGTCCCAAGAGCTCGAATTTTTTCACCAATTTCTGTATTGCGGTCCGACAAGGTGCTTCACGGTGACCCAAAAATGTTCGAGTTTTACGAACCGTCTCTGCCAAATTTTCACCATTTTTATAGTGAATTTTAATAATTTCAATGCGTCGTTGAAGCGTGTATCGTTCCATATCTATTAATGACGTAGTTTCTACTTGTCAAATGTCAAAAAATGATAGCTTCAAAAGTGACATCTACCGAAATAGCGGGCTATTCAAAATAACACCTCTTATTGGAAAACCCTTTAGTAGTGAGTCTGTATTAATTCTAATGTCTCTTTTATTGTATCTACTAGTTACACCAAATTCTTGCAATCTTCATGAATATGTTGCATGAACGACTTTATCAGCGTCTAGTCTCTTTCTTGTGTCTAAGAAAATATAACACAGTTGCGTTCGAGTAATATTTGCCTTGCAAGATGGAGTTGATTTGATACCCCTAATGATCAGCTGGTATCTGTGAGTACTAACAAGCTTTAGATGTTTACTAATATTTTTAAAGGCAGATGCAGTAATTTGAAAATTTAAGTCCTGTATTGGTCTGTTGGGAAGTTTTTGTACAGAAAAAGGATTTATTGCCGTATAGTTGTATAGGGTTAACAGGCACAATTGTGATATTTGGGCCTAAACCTTGAAAGTCGCAGACACAAAATAATTCCCTTCCATTCCAATGAGGAGGAAATATTTTAGCATTGCGAGCCTTGACCAGTTATGTATTTATAAAGAAATAAGGAAAAAACCTAAAGATTGTGACTGGTGGAAGAGAAGATTGAACCCTTCAAATTGCTCCTCTTTAGCTTGTGGAGAGATAAGCATGGTGGCTGCAGTAGAAATGAAGTAGAGTAGATGTTGTGTTAATGAAGGCAACTAAATGAATTGAAAGTTGATATTTTGGAAAAATGGTTGATACTGAAGCTGATGTTAGCTTGTCGAAGAGTAGAAATGGTAGCGAAAGCGACTGAATGATCCAGAATTTGGAATCTTTTAGAATTGGTTGATTTGGAAACAGATGATGACTGGTGGTGGATTGCTGACTGATTGATGTTGAGCTTGGAGACAAACCCGTGTTGTGTTCAATAAAGGGCGAAACTTAATTTTGGGATTGAGAAGCCCGACTTCTTATGTATTTGACTTTCCTAGAAGCTTGTGCTTTTCTAATTGTCTCTTTTTGAAGGTTGATGGAGGGTGAAGTCCTCCAACAGGTATACAAATGTAAGCAGCGCTGTGGGTTACAATGTCGTGATCATTGTTTGTGTATAGTCTCTTTCTGGACTTCTTTGACCTACTACGTGCATAATGGATTTTTGGTGTGCCGCCTTATTCTATGTATAGGGCGTGGTGGAGGACGGTTTGTATGTTAAGGATATGTTGTTGAAAATCAAGGCAATAGAATTAGGATTAATGCTGCTGGTAGCAGCAAACGGTGACAGTTGTGGAAAAGGACTTCGGGCGCCGCGATTTTATTAACTTTGCGTCGTGGGAAGTGTTCTAAAAGCTGGAATCAAGGAGAGCAGTGAAGGAATCATACATACATCTTCTTCCCAGGGCAAAGACTCATGTCAGAGTAAGTACTAGCGATAGGAGTTGCTGAGTTCAGGTGCTTACGCGACTTTAAACGTAGGGTCAATCCGGTAAACTTCGTTGAATTTTCCATTTTTTTGGAACATCAGCTGACTACTTTTACTAAAATATGTCAATGAATCATAAATCATCTGCGAAGGGTTTACTCTACTATTTCTGAGTCTGGAAGATTTGACGTGGTCCTTTCAGCCTTAGACCAGCGTGGACATGCCGTCCACTACGTATGCAGATTGTTCATGGTCCTGCAAGCATCAGGCCAGCGTGAAAATTGCTAATAGTCTTGTAGCGGATTGGCTGAATAGGTCACGATGCGCCCTTTCAGCAGATGTTACTTGCTTCTGGCACAGCTTCTAATGAGATGCCCTGCCTTTTTCTCTTTAAGTCCATCAACCCTTTGACGACCCACTGTTTGATGCTCAAGCCCTCCGCGCTGTCAACTATGACGTCCGACTCGACCCAGACATCGCTCCCCGCCTTTACGTGCCTCCTCCTGAACCTCCAGGCAATTTGCCAGGCATCATCAGCTCCATTCTCGAAGAGGAGACCGCCGAGGCGCTTGCTTCCGGCAAGAATTCCTCTCCGGGGAACGATTCCCTCAGGAGAACAGCCCTCAGACACCTACCACCCTCAGCCACCGTTCTACTCATTCACATATCCAACTGTTACCTCCGATGCGGCTACTTTCCTGCCACTTGGAAAGAGACAGCAGTCGTCATGATCCCCAAACCAGGAAAGCCTCGCAGCAACCCATCATCTTATCTCCCTTTTCAAAGTTCTAGGTAAAATGTTCGAGAGGATATTGCCAAATAAAATCCGAGCACACCTAGACGTTCACAATCTCTTCTCAGAGCATCCTGGCAGATTCACTACGGACCCCATTCTCTGCCTCCACCCGCCGTCTCAGTGGCCTTCAACTCGAGACACCACATTTCTCGACATCGAGAGGGCCTTCGACAAGGTCTGGTACGAGGAGCTTCTCTTCAAGCTTCAATCCGCCAAGATTCCCTCCTGCTTTATCAGGTTAATCAGCAGCTATCTGTCCACCCGCCAACATCTTTTCCTCTCTTTTTTTCATCTTCTACTGCCATGACATCCCCCGCTCCGAAGAGCCCGAGGTCCGCCTCTTGCAATTCGCGGATGACACCGCCCTCTGGGTAACGTCTCGAAGCTCCGCCGAGGGATCGAGAAGCCTGGCGTACGAACTAGGACGCCTGGAGACTTGGTTTCGAAAGTGGAGGATCAGACCAAACCCTCAGAGAACAAACCTCATCAGCTACACCCACACGGCCAGATTCGATCCCGATGACGACGTCCGCCTGGAACTGTAGGGTTTGTGCTTAGAACTTTCGCCATCTGCCAAGTTCCTTGGTGTCACTTTCACCCCTACGAGGAGATGGAGCGACGAGCTGAAGCACTGCCTGGACGTTGTCAAGCAGCGTAGCAGCTTGCTCTCTAGACTCTACGGCGGCATTTCAGGCTTCACACATACAAAACTTTCATAAGACCCGTGATCGACTACCGATTCACCGTCTTCGGCTCCGCACCGCCATATGCGATAAGGAGATTCCGTCAGAAAGAGGGGGCCATCTGCAAGAGGATTTTCCGCCTGGAGCGCTTCTTCCCTTTGGAGGAAGTCTGCGACAGAGCAGGAATTCCTCCTGTAGATGCGCGCCTTGAATCCATGGGCCGCTATGTGAACAGGGCGGTTGAACAAGACAGAGAGCATGTTTTCGACATCCTCAGAACCCCGGCTCCGGCCACCCAGAAGAAAACCCAAACCTCTCCCTCGAGTTGATAGACTTACTTCTCAACACCTCACTTATCTACAGATAAGTCCCCATCCATAGGCCTTCGCGAAACTACCGAGCAATGTAGTCAGCGTCCCCGCGCTACGTTTGCATTCGGGAGGTCCGGGGCATTTCTGGGCCGACTGTCCTCACTAAGGTTTTCCGTGGTTTCCCCTAGCGAATGCCGGAACAGAAATTTCACGGACCTACCACCGCATACAAACGCACCGCCTAAGCTTCTCCTTCTCTGCCATCACAACACCGAGGAACCTCCGCTCCACTATCTTAAGGTCTACACTACTGCTACTGCTACACCTACAACTACTACAACCACCTAAATACAAAGACTCGAAACACAGGACGAGCACGAGCCGAACCGGATTCTAAGTCGCAGACTCCACACAATCTTTATTTTTCTAAAAGGCTGAAGAAGCTACAGGAGAAGCTTAAAACGGGCTACTGCCTTCGGCGGGAAATTAATCTTGATTGCTTGCTTGCTTGCTTGCTTCTTTTCTTTTAGACGGACCCGCATGTTTCGATGCGGATTCTTCCCTTGTTTCTGGTTTCTTGTTTACCGCAGCGGTTGTTAGTTGTTGGGGGTCGTTGGTTATTGAATCTTCTTCAGCCGCAAGGCAGAGGGGTGTAAATTCTCAGCCTGACTGGGATGACTTGATACAGCTAGGAGAGGGCGCTTTGCAGCGCGCGAGATTACTGCATAGTGTTGATGTCACAAACCGCCATGTCATCCATCTTGATAGTGTGAAGACGATTGATTTGCACTGTGTGCGCATCTGTTACGTTGGTGGGAGCTTTTTGTCTTCTGCCATGGCAGATTTAGTCGAGGATGCAGTTTTGGTAGAAGAGAAGAGATGATTAATGATGCGAGAAACTGATGTGGAAAGAAAATGCGTTAGTATCAGTGTGCAGCTGGTCGATGTTCGCTCTCGAGTCCATAGATGTTGGTTTCTCTCGGAAGATCATGACGGATCAATCTCCCAGAGGAATGGACTATTATCCAGACATTGGGAGATTAACTGTAAACGGTGGCGGTCATCATGGTAGTTTCCTTCTTGTAACATTGCCAATACCGATCTCTCAGTCATGCTGGTCACCGGTTGGTGCTTGAGTTGGATAATTTGGAGACCTGGTTGGACCATGTCTAATATTGTTGATTGACGTGCTCTGGTGGCTGCTTGGAGCTTAGTGTGGGAGATGGCGAAGATAATGCTGAAGACTTCTTGCTCGACTGTTGTTATGATGCTCTTTGTGAAGTTTTCCATTCGCAACTTGTTCTGGATCTGGAGGTACTTCTCTCTTTAGTTCTTCTTCCACCCTCTCGATCAGGTGTCGTAGTTGATGGATGCTGTGTCCTTGCAGTCCAAGGCGAATCGATTGCATCCTGTCGTTTACCTTGATAGGGACGGTGCTGCTATGTATAATTTTCTAGACTTAGTGGACGGCATTTTCACGCTGGTCTGTTGCTCTAAGGACCATGAGCAAACTTCAGGAATCAATCCGGAAGATTGTGGTGGCGAGATCAACTTTTTAAGGTTAATCTCTGAGGTGGGGTAATGCTGGAGCTGCAGACTCATAGTCTCTTTAAGCTTGTATAATAGACTTATGCAGCATCACTCCGTTGAGTAGAAAACAAGTGAATGTTCAATACTGTTTTATTAATTCCAAAATTTTTTTATATACAAAAACAACTTGACAAGAATTAAACATTCTGCAATTGGATAACAAGAATTAATTTCTGGAGACTCTTTATAAACAAATGTGGTCATCCTTAGTGGGGCCCCTATTAATCTGGGTCTTTGAAAATCTCAACAGTTTTGTGACAGATCTGTCACTGGTTAAGCTTTACGTATTCTAAACTAAACCTCTCAGTGTCAAAAATCTTGACCGAGCATACTTTACGTGAAGGCTCTTTCTGGACGCCTTCATTATTATTACGTATGATGTAACTTTTATAGTGGAAATTATAAATCACGCCATTTTCCAATTAACATCATTTCTGTAAACACAGTGAGTTTCAGAGTAATAACAAAGCTGACATTTCATATATTTATTCAAAATTTAATCAAAAATTCTCAACGTAAGCAGATTTGTGAAAAAACCTGTTCGGTTAAATACTTGAGGTTAGTTTGAAATACGAGACAAGAAGGAAAATAGATTATGGTATACAATCAGGGTGCGGTATAAGAATTATTAATAAATTTTTAAATTTCCTAGAATTATTTATGTTCCAAAAAAAAAGAATTATTTGTCTTAACAAGACAAATATTACATTATGATTAAAAATAACATTTTCCAAAAGCTTTCCAAAACATAAAACGTTTAAAAGTAGACACTAATAAATGTTTTCCCTCATTTTTTTACTCTCTCATCAGCTAGCCAAGTTTATAATTTATTGTTTCTGTTTCAGGTAAGCATTAAAGGAAAAACCAAACCGAGATCCTTTTTTCTTCCGTTAACGGAGGGTAAAAACCACCACTGCCGTTTATGCTGCAACAGTGTATTTTATATATATACTACCTACTATGTAGTAGAGGGAAGTTGATGTAAAAGTGAATAGCATCAAGAGGAAAGCAGCAGCAGCGTCCTTTACATAAAAGGTGAGCTGATTACTTTTACATCAGTTTCGTTTAAGAGTTAGCGTGTTTACACAAAAACTTTCTGGTTACCACCATCGCCAAGTCCCTTAATTCAATTAACGGCATCTAAATACTAATTAATTTACACAATGGAGTTTATTTGCCTTCTTTAAATGAGGTTGCGTTTTGAGAGAGCGTTGTCTCCTTATTCTTCAATTTGTATAATGCAGCCATTACTCCTTTGTTCTCTCTCCATCGAGTTTATTTTTGGAAACATTAATTTACTTATACTTTTGGGAATTAAATTTTGTTTATAAGATGCTGTTCTCTTATATACCTTTGATTAAAGAAATTCTCCTTTGGGCACATGGAATTATAAGATAATTAGTTAATTATACAACAGTCGATTGAGTATGTTAAAATGAAAATTAGTAAATGCTGATTTTTGCAGTCTTGAGAGACAAATAATTGTTAATTCTAGAATTTTATTAAAATTTTAATTCTTTTCCTTGGAAAAACCTTCTAAAACTATTCTCTTATACTGCAATACAAAAAAAGATTTGAAATCTGAAGAGCGGAATCTTAGAAATTAGTTAATTTCAATTAGCTTTTAAAAAAATTAAGAAAAATTAAAGCAGCCGGCTCTTCTTCAGTATCGTCCCTGAACGCAACTACCTCCAATAATTGTTCAAATTGATTCATTCTCTGTCATGGATTCTCTTGTGTTAAAATGCACTTGACATCCTTGTCGTAACTCTAATTAATTCTCTCTAGTTAAAAGTTCTATTAAAAGTACAGAATCCAGAATAAAATCAAATTGAACTCGGATCGAAAACGAAAAATCCAGTCTATGGCAGGTCCAAGGGCATCAATAACTTAGCAAAGGTTCAAGCAACCTAAGGGATGTTTAGAGAAAGTTGAAAGCTGCTTATCTAACATTGCAGAAACGAACTGATTCAGTTACGTAAAAAGGTCCAATGTAATGCGGGAGGCTCTGCAAATTATAGAACCTTTCCGAACATCAGCATAGACAAAAGATACTGATAAAGGGGCATAATTATTTTTTCACTGGGTTATTGCCGTGCTCGGTTACTTCCATGTTCAAAGTTTGATGTGGTGGCTACAGCAGCAAGTAATTATACCAGTTATGGTTGGCGCTTTTGGTATGGCGCAGAGCGTAATATTTGTGCGCAACGAGCACAAACCAGTGAGATTTTCTACTTTTGTCACGAGTCCATTGCTATTGAATAGAAAACTCATGTCTGTTTGGTCCAAAATGAGACTCAAGAGAAATTAATTTGAATGGCAAAGCTTTCATCAAAGAAAGAAAAAAGATTATGCCCAGAAAACATTGTTACTAGCACATCACAACTTGCAACGCAAGCTCAAGCGATCTGAATACTTCCCATTGCGCAATCATGTGCGCTCGATACAAATATTTGTCTGAGCGTATGGTTTTGTCAGTCTTAATAGTGTCGACTGAGGTGGAGGACGTCGACGGTGTAGACTGCTGAGAAGCTTCACTATGACGATATTATAGACAATCCATGGTTCAGTGAAAACATCTGCATATGGTGCCTACATCAACGATAGGTGGAATCACCAAGTTCTCAGCAAGTCCTCCGGGCAGTGTGCTGCCCGACGTACATCTTGGCCTTGGGAAAGGGCAAGACTATTGACCTTCGCGTAGGGTATATGCGTCTTTACCCTTCTGTCCTGGGCACTCACTTTCCGAACACTTTCCGGGTCGCGAAGTAAGTAAGATCGCGATCGCTTGCTTTCCACCACTGTCACCATCATCTACCATATTACCGGCTTCTACTAAACTCCATCTCCAAGATGTTACTGAAAAGCTTTTTGTAGTCGTTAACCAGAAAATGCCCTCAACAACCAATAACGACTTTCGTCCTCGTGTATTGCTATAACCGCTCGCGACAGCCAATACATACGAGGTGTGTATATAAAGTAATGAGACTGATTTTTTATAATTTTCTTATACAATTAAAATCACAATTCCACATTGTCTCTTTTGAAGTAATTGCCTTGGAAAGCCAAGCAGCAACGAAGACGATTTTTCCACTCTTCACAACAGTGCTGGAACTCGGATACTGAAATTGCCGCCAGCTGGTCAATTACGGCAGTTTTAATGTCTTCTAGTGTTTCAAAATGACTTCCTTTGAGAAGATCTTTCAATCTTGGGAAGAGAAAAAAGTTACAAGAACTCCCGTCGGGGCAATATGAAGGCTGAGAAGTCACAGGGATGTCTTTACTTGCCAAAAACTCATTAATTGAAACTGCAGTGTCCCAAAACACATTGTCGTGATGCAGCAGTTTGGTCTCACACGTATGACCCATTTTTCAAAGTCTATCAAGAACTTCTTGGTAAAATTGTTGGTTTGCCGTTTAGCCTTGAAGCACAAACTCTTTGTGGACGATTCTCTGCCTATAGAAAAACCAAATCAGCATGATTTTGATCTTCGACTTGTTCATTCTTGCCTTTTTTGGCCTTGGTGAGCTTGAAGTATGACATTCCTGGCTCTGATGCTTCGTTTCCGGATCGTACTGAAAGACTCAAGACTCGTCACCATTAAGAGCACGTTCCAGAAAATGAGGTTTGTTTTCAATCCGCTCCGAAAAGTCAAGGCACATGTCTTTCCTGTCTTTTTTTTGTTTCTGAAAAAGGTTTTTTGGGACTATTTTTGCGTAGATCATTCTCATTTCCAATTAATTTGTCTAAACCTCATCCAGGGTGGTGTGAATCAAATTCAATTGACTGTCAAGCTTCAATCAGAACGCACAAGATTCCGGATTCTGGCAACATTTTCTTCAGTTCTTGCAGTTCTAGGCTTTTAGCTGCGTGGTTCATCTTCAGTCTCTTCTCTTCCTTCTGAAACTGCCTTAAACCACCTGAAAACTTAAGCCATTGACAAAACATTGTCTTCATAGGCCTGTTGAAGCTTTGCAAAAGTGTTTGTCGCACTGTGGCTAAGTCTGAAGCAAAACCTGACAGCACAAGGTTACTCTAAATTGATATCACTCATTTTCAGAACGCAACAGAAGAAGATTTCTACGGACAACCAACTGATTCTACGGAGTTCAAACTTTCAATCTTTCCTCTAAACCGGTAGTCCCCAGTGTTGCCGCATCGAAAATTACGTTGCTAGTCTTATTAGTTTTATTTACACACTTCGTAGCTAACCATAATTGAAGCGATCATTGTGAAAAGGGGGTATGTGCAAAACTAAAAATTGCTGTAAAACATTCGTAAGTTCTTTTTTTAACAATAGAAAAGTCAGGAGAAAACTGCCATCACTAAAGTCATAAAAAATTTTCTTTTCTTTTTGTTGGGCAGTTTTTTTTAACTTTACCAACAATTTGATTTTTGTTACATATCCCTTTTTAACAATGACCGCTTCAATTATGTGTTGCAGG
>VTPC01008581.1:47715-59971 GCA_011009095.1 Ignelater luminosus
ATTCATGTATTTAAGAGGTTTTCAGTTGAAGCTCAGGAAATAACGAAAAAAGGAAAATTCTTAGAAAACACAATTTCCTATATTTTCACCTTAACGACAAATTTTCTTTTTATTTGTAAATGTATTCAAGAAAATCCTCCTTATATTCGTAAAATTCATATAAGAAGCTTTTCTGAACCGATGCAGAGAGATACATGCGTCATAATAATACGGTGAAGGAGGGAGAGTACAACAACTAAGAAAGGCACCAACAATAGAACGTTTCGCCTAAGGCAATACAAATATTCCATCGTATCCGGATGTCTATGGAACAGTATGTATGTATACGTACGTGTATGTATCTATGTGTATGTATGTGTGTGTATATATTCTGGAGCCTTCACCGGCAGCTCTTGCCTCAGGATGTGTTTTACACAACACCTCTTTGTCCGCAATCCTTTCAGCCTCTCGAAGAACCTTCACAGATGCGGATTACGTTCTCAACTAAACCATTTCAGAATGTTTTGTTAGTGCTAAGTTAGGTACAACATACATATAGAACTAGAAATGCCTAGACAGGAGAGATAAGAGGAAAGTTATTTGCAAATCTGCTTTACAAAGGGGTAGGAATTATGTACATGTACTTTAGCCGGAGCACACGAATTCCAGCGCCCGTCCGGAATAGCCAAATCTAATTTCAAGATTTTTTTCCTCAGCCGTCTGCATGGCCCTCCCTTCACTGTCTTCGTTCGTCCGTCTTCGCTCCTGAATACTAAATAATGATAATAATAATACAACTCGAAAATCTAACCCCTCTTTCGTGTTTCCCTAAGATCAGGGTAAAAGTTGCGGTTACTTTAAAGTCAAAATTGTGTACGTGTGGATGTTCCACAATTCGTCTTTAATTTGCATCTCCTTCAACCGCATTTTACGACGTCACAAAAGCCAGGGATGGGTGAACGAGTGACGTGAATTTAGGTACTGCTTAAAATGCGGTTTACACCAATCCATTATGATTAACTATGTGACAGTGTCAGGAATATGCTTTATGCCCGGCAGGTTATCTACATACACGTCCTTTCTTCCGTCTCTCTCTATATTTTTAGCACATCCACCAAAACGCACGTTAGTAAACCAATTAATTATTATCATCATTCTGTCACTATGCAATTTGTTACGTCTGATCTAATATGTACCTACCGTAAGTAAATAATACCTGTGCGAGCTAAACGTAGTAAGTTTCTCATTTTAGTTAAATCCGTTTTAGATTCGATCAAATAATATTATCATGTTATAATAGATGAAATGGAGCAGATTAAGCTTTGTATTATGTTAAAGTAAACCAATATAGTTTAAGGTTGTTTCTGATTTGCATATAGATAAGATTTATAACAAAGGGCGTGTGTGTGTGATAATCATAATATTCACCGTATAATATTACATCAAACATTTAAGACGGGGAAATTACCAGAGATACCGCAAGAATTTACGAATTTCCTTAAGCGGTTTAAAATTAATTTTCGCGCGTTTTGTCAAATACTTTGTTTTCCGTAATTTATTCTAGGTTATAAAATAAGATAGGAGATCTTTCTGTTTAAATTGCTAACTGCAAAAAGGATTATCGTCAGGAGATTTAGATTTAGGGTTAGTTTTGGTATTTTGTTTTCTGAAATGCCAAGTTAAGCTTTAAATTCCTTAAACCATTGCAATAATCATAAAATGTAAATGAAGGTTTCGCGCTCGTTTTGGCTTTTTATACACAGAATTTCTAATTGTTAATTACGAAAGAAATGCACCGAACTAGTCAATTGGCGGTCTTGTTGCGGATGGTGTTTCAATTAAAACAAAATGATAAAAGAGAGAGTTTTGTTAACTGTAATTTTGACAAGTAACTAATGATGGAAGACCCAAAAAGGAATGGAATGATACAACACCTTACTGCATTTACTACCATAAAGTAAAGGGTTTTCCAATAAGAGGTGTTATTTTGATATTCAAAGAAAAGTGCCATTTTTTAATATAAATGATCGGATGTTTATTTCATTATAAAGAGGAAGGTATGCCGTTAATAGTGGAAAATAACATCAGGTAAATGACCACCACGACCACGCTTACAGGACAATATCCTTTTCATGAAATTTTCCATAACCAAATCGCAAAGTGGCTGCCCTATGTCCTCGATAGCCTCACGAATTCCATCTTTGAGGTCTTGAATCGACGCTGGGCTGTTGGCGTAGACCTTCTCTTTCACGTGGCCCCAAAGAAAGAAGTCGCAAGGTGTTAAATCACAAGATCTCGGTGGCCAATTGTGATCACCTCTTCGAGAGATAACACGGTCCGGAAACTTTTTCCGTAAAAGATCAATGGTTTCGTTGCTTGTGTGGCACGTAGCGCCGTCTTGTTGAAAGTAAACGTTGTCCAGATCAATACCATCCCATTCCGGCCATAAAAAATCGTTAATCATCTCTCGATAGCGCAATCCAGTCACCGTAACTGTTGCTCCAGCCTCATTTTCGAAAAAGTAAGGTCCAATGACTCCGCCGGACCATAAACCGCACCAAACAGTCACACGTTGAGGATAGAGAGACTTTTCAACAATAACTCTTGGATTTTCTGAGCCCCAGATCCGACAATTTTGCTTGTTGACGAAGCCACCGAGGTGGAAATGGGCCTCATCACTCAAGATGATTTTTCGATGGAATTCTGGATCATTTTCATGCATTTCAACGATCCAATCAGCAAAGACACGACGTTGTTGATGATCGGCCGGCTTGAGTTCTTGTGTTAACTGGACTTTATAAGCCTTAAGACCCAAATCTTTATGCAAAATACGGTGTAATGACGTTTGTGGAATGGCTAATTCCAAAGAACGACGAGGAATGGACAAACCTGGGTTTTCTTTAACACTTTCGGCTACAACGGCAATATTCTCGGCTGTTCTTGAGCGACGTGCACGGGTTTTATTCTTCACATCACTAACTTGTCCCAAGAGCTCGAATTTTTTCACCAATTTCTGTATTGCGGTCCGACAAGGTGCTTCACGGTGACCCAAAAATGTTCGAGTTTTACGAACCGTCTCTGCCAAATTTTCACCATTTTTATAGTGAATTTTAATAATTTCAATGCGTTGTTGAAGCGTGTATCGTTCCATATTTATTAATGGCGTAGTTTCTACTTGTCAAATGTCAAAAAATGATAGCTTCAAAAGTGACATCTACCGAAATAGCGGGCTATTCAAAATAACACCTCTTATTGGAAAACCCTTTAGTTCAGCACAGAAACTAAAACAAAACTTTAACAACAAATACGAGGGTGGTCTGAAAAGTCTCCGACCTTAACGTGAAGATGGTAGCACTCGTAAATAAAAGCTACTGAATTTCGTTGTTCATCTGTTGACAGTTACTCACCAAAGTTCCAGCCATTTTGGACGCGCAGCTTTTATGTAACAGTCGTTTGAGTGAGTTGATGTGAGTTTTTCTGTGAAAATGGACAAAATCGAGTATCGAGCTGTCATTAAATATTTGTTTTTGAAAGGCAATATGTCTTCGCAAATAAAAGATGAGTTGGATTCTGTGTATGGGGACTCTGCACCATCATTTACCACAGTGAAATTTTGGGCTGCTGAATTTAAACGTGGCCGTAAGAGCTTGGGAGACGATGAACGTTCGGGACGTCCAAAAACTGCAACTACCGACGAAAACATCGCCAAAGTTCACCAAATGGTGCTAGACGACCGCCGAATTAAAGTGAGAGAGATAGCAGAGGTTATGAACATGTCAAAAGAACGTGTTTGTCACATATTAAATCAACATTTAGGCATGAGAAAGCTGTCCGCGCGTTGGGTGCCGCGTTTGCTTACGTTAGACCAAAAACGTGTTCGAATGAATATTTCCAACGCTCTTTTGGCGCAGTTTAGGCGAAATAAATCCGAGTTTTGGCGCCGATTAATTACTGTAGATGAAATTTGGATACACCATTATACACCCGAAACAAAAATACAGTCCAAACAGTGGACTGCCAAGGGGGAACCGGCTCCAAAAAAAGCAAAAACTGTTTTTTTCGGCTGGGAAAGTGATGGCGACTGTTTTTTGGGATAGTCATGGAGTTATTTTAATCGATTATCTTCAAAAAGGAAAAACCATTACAGGAGCATACCATGCATCACTACTTGACAAGCTGAAGGCAGAACTTGCGAAAAAACGGCCACATTTGCAGAAAAAGAAAATCCTGTTTCACCAAGACAACGCACCGTCTCACACCTCAGCGGTTACCACGGAGAAAATCCACGAATTACGGTTTGAACTGCTTGACCATCCTCCTTACTCACCAGATCTAGCCCCAAGCGACTTTTGTTTTTCCTCATCTAAAAATTGCGCTCGGAGGACAAAGATTTTCGTCAAATGAAGAGGCAATCACCTTCGTGAACAATTATTTTGCAGAGAAAAATGCCGAGTACTATTTGGACGGGTTACAGAGATGGGAGCATCGCTGGGAGAAGTGTGTAGAGTTACAAGGAGACTATGTTGAAAAATAAAAAAAAATTTTCAGAAAAAATGTCTTGTATCTTTGTTAGGTCGGAAACTTTTCAGACCACCCTCGTACGCAGTAGGGCTCTCGAGCCACCACTACTCAAACCAAAATGATTTTGAACCAAAACATGTTGACTATGAGAAACTTTCAGCGGCTCAAAATCTTACGGGAATATCGTCCGTAATGGCAGGCAAGAAATGCTTCTGATCTTCAACAAGGAATATACCGATCAAATCTTTTCAAAATAAAATAATTCGAGCACTCTTGTCCGTCTTTTAGGTAACGAATCGTTATAGGACGAAAACACCAAACTGAGTGAAAGTCCAACCTTTTGCAGATGGGTACCATACCATAAACGGTCTGCTCACGATCTTCTTTCATTCATACCTCTCGATGGATCTACAGCTCGCCAGATCATAACTTTCGAACTGAATGCACTCACTAGAGCGTGAAAGACAAGATGGTTTGCCTAAAAACGTCCTTGGATGTCGACAAGAAGCATCGAAATGTATACAGCTTTGACGTCACGGTGGCATAAACGCGTTGGCATGTTTTTCTATCTTTCACCTGTCTGATTACTAAAATTATTGCAATACAGATTGATAGTGAACGTCGTGACTTAGCTAGTAATAGTTTTCTGTTGTTTTTTGAGATATTATGTATCTTCAAATCGCATGTTTGCATTAACTTTGAAGGCTTTTTGTTTTGAAGGGGTAGAAAGTAGATATTTCAACGAAGCAAGTACCACCGATTTCAGGAACGGTTGGTGCTGGTGAAAGGCTTTGGGAAGATCGGGAAATCATTGTGTTCTTTTTGACAGACACGTCATATCTAAGGAGTGAATACTAGAATACGTAGCCCTAACCTTGTGTGTATTTAGCTCACTTAAAAATATTAAACTGGATCCTGATTCATCTTTGTATTCAACTCTCAAGAAGGCTAGTGAAGGACCAATTCCGACTTAGGATCATCAAAGGTGGCCGGTTGGCTAGCGCAGCCTTACCCGCTTTTAAAGACGAATTCAATTGATGGCCGCCTTTGGCGGCCACAACTGTTTTTCTTCTAAGAAGGTTACAAGAAGAGGATCACTTTAGCGCGATGCAATTACTATTTTAATTCGGCTAGGACAATTTATACAAATTGCAGTTTGTTGATAAGAGATCATTATTAATTTTAAGTGGAAATTCCAACGATTTGGGCACCACCAATTGTTTGTTTTTCAGGAACGATTTAGTCATAGCCACGTAGGACTTGAATTGATAGGATTGGAAGAAGAAAGTAGCCCAACTCGTCATTGTATCTACCTGTCTTATGAAGGTTCAATGACGCACGAAGCCATTGCAAATGGTTCGAAGGCCGGTGCAGCCCGACACGCGTTTGTGTTGAGAATTTTTAAAGAATGTTAATGGTGTTTATTGGAGGACGTAGCTCGATTCGTGTTTGTATTTAGATTCTTCAAGAAGGTTTAATTAAAAACGAAGTTCTATCTTGGACTCATTAAATACAGCTGACTTCAATCGATGATTTCTAAACCGCCACACCTGTTTCTACTGCCACATGATTTAAAAAAGGGGAACATCATAGTATAAAGTAGCCAGGTCGAGCTGGCGTGCCGACGAAGAGAGGGCGATAGCTCTACTACTTCATTTTCTTTACTACGGCGATGTAATTCTCAATTGCAACTGTCTGTTGATAAGTGACCGTTGTCAGTTTGAACAAAACTTGCCTTCGAAAAATTAAAATAGATATTAGGAATAGAACAACGATACACTGTGATAGGTCCTAAAAGTACCTTCCAGAGTCAAATTGCGCTTTTGGCAGCTCAAAATCAAAGATGAGTGAGGTCCATTTGATACTCGTCAGTAATTGTCTCAAAATTAAGTCTAAAATAGAAGGCCAAGCTAAATCTGGACGAGACTTCATACAATAACTATAAAGTTGGAAGGAAGCCCAGACTTGTAAAGATGTCATGGTGCCGATGATGGAATTTCTTTAGATACTCGGATAAATAGTAGGTCATCTGGAGAGCCGATGCGACCGTGTCGAGGGTAGTGCCGATCGCTTGTTGTCAGGGTCTACAAATATTTGGCAAATTGAATTAGTGTGGTATTATGGGACCATCAAAAGCGCGTCTCCATACAATCCGAGAGAACTCGTTTATGATGATACCTCCTTTGATGGTGCTTCTCACAAGCTCGTGTGTCAAACGAGCGGGTAATTGTAGTTTTTCCAGGAGGTTGGTACTTCTTTTGGTCCATGTCCTTCGAGCTCCTATAATAAAAGGAATAATAGAAATATCACACTGCGCATGTCTCCGACGGACCGACTCGATGAAGACCGGCGCAGAGTAATAGTGTCTTCGGATGCCTCAAGTGACCTAGGTCCTTCCCAAAAGATACCTACATCAGATGTTATCATCGTCCTACCCTTTTTTAAAATTAAGTCCGGCTTTCTCCGAACTCTGTCGGTACCACAGATTGAAGGTTTGATTTCTACGGAAGTCACTTTGTTCATCACGTAATTCTGTCGATCAATTTTAGTTCAGTGTGTGACTGGACGGGCCTGGAGGACGTGTAAACGTGACTCAGTTGTCACACAGCCTGCTCGGCATCTCCCCGCTTCGCTTCGGGTATAGGGAGTGCTTCTAGTGGGGAGTACATTACTTTTTAATTGGAGGTCTTTGACGTAATCTTTGCCACTCCAAAAGTGCGGAGGGTCGGCGATCTAGCTACTGCTAGCATATGAGCAGGCTCCCTGTCTGGTTCCATTCTCGGAGGTAGATGCCTGGAGAAAGTTTGATCAACAGGCCCTTACCTCTTTCATAGTGTGTTTATTTTTCAACATCCGAGATTCTAGTCTTTGGAGCAGTGCTTGGCCGTATGCGGATGCAAAGATGGCCTCAAGATAGGGGTGCGTTCTTAGACTGCTTAATTTGTTCAGCGTTTGAAGTAGGATGGCTGGGACAGACTCTACTAGACTTATCAGGCCTAAACCTCGTTCTTTAGCCTGAGAATACAGAAAAAAGTTGGGGACGGTTTTGGGGGGGCGCAGAGAATATTTTACCTAGTCCGAATTAATTTGTCGGGATTAATTAAGGTCTCTCTGTCGACGGAGAGATATTGGTATCTGGGAAGTAATCTAATCAGAATTAATTTTTGATGTGGCTCTAGAAGAGCTTTTTGAACTCGATTAAGATATAGTTTAAGAGTTTCAACGTCGCAGCCCTTGACTCCCATAAAGCCATGCTTGACACCAAGATATGAAAATTGGTCCCCAACCGTTACCTGAGATATTGCAGTTCTTGAGATATAGAACCGTAAAGTGGAATGAACAAAAAGTTTTTTTTTGTTTTGTTACAATTGGAAGGATTTAATGAAAGGCCTGGTTGTTCGAAGAAACGACACCACCGTTTAAAGGGTTGTTACGTTTCTGGCACTGTGTCGCCTAGGAAGACGAGATTGTCCGCATAAGCCAGGACAGAAGCTCTGACGCCGCTGTCTCCGATCTTGAATCCAGTGTCTAAATTCTATAGGATTGCTAGCAGTTTGTCCATTACAAGGTTAAGGATAGTTGGAGATAGAGGATCACCCTGTTTTACCCCCCGTTTAATAGAAATTTTGTTGGTGGTTTTCCCTAAACAAGAAATATGGGTGTCAGTTTCTTCATAGTTGTTAATAATATATTCTGTAATTTTGAGGTGAATGCTGAACCTTTTTAAAGCCCGCAAGATGGTAACGTGCGGGACGAAGTAAAATGCTTTTTTCAAATCAATGGTTTTATATTTTCTCAACAATTTTGATGGTGTTATTAGCTAGGCAACCGTCCAGGTTTACAAACCCAGCCTGGAGGCATGGTAAGGGATTTGGCTAAATCGTGCTGATAACATTTTATAGAGAAGCTTGAAAATGATCGAAGAGATGGTAATGGGCCTCCAATTACTAACAATCTTAAGGTCATCTTTTTTGGGGATGAGGGTGGTTCTGTATATTTTGAAAGCTGAAGGGCTGTAACCGACGCGACGTAAATACCAACATTAAATAACAGGCATAGTCGATGGATGTTTAGATTACGGACTTTAAAAAGGACCAGGACCTGTCAGACTGGTTCTGGCTGAAGCGATGGTTTTTTGGACCTCTTCTAGGGTGAAAGGTCGGAAGATGTTTGTACGGATGTCGCCAACATTCTCCATATATCTGAAAAAGGCACTGTCACTGAAAGTGGTCTTGTACTCCATCACGATACTATCAATATCGGGGGAATTGTTAGTGGAAGGATCTAGGTTGTCGAAGATGATGGCAGCAAGTTGAGCACTGCTTGTTCTAAAGATGTTTTGACATATCTTATATTCAAAGGTCCGGCGGGCCCGGTATATTTTTTTTTGTTACCACTACTTACCTGTGTATTACTTACCTGCAAATCGGAAGGTGTTGGTCGTCCCTTTTGTTTACATTTGGTCGTGTTTGGCCTATCAAGTCGGTCAAAAGGTTATCAATTCTTTCAGGAACCATTTAGGATTGTATTAAAATGAGTTTTATTGGGTCCCGTGAAGTTCTCGTTGTTAAGGCCCTCACGAAAATATTGCAGGAATAGGCCCTTTCCCGAGACAGAGAAAAGAGGGAGATCGTCATCAGAAGCAGCATTAGTTCTTCTTGTAGCGGTTGTAGGTCCTGGTCCTAAAAAATTTGTGGATCTAGTTCACCCGAACCTACGGAAGAAGGAAGACTTTCGCAGACGTCAGCAGGTTAACTCAAAAAGGATTCGACATCTGACTCTTTGGAAGATTCAACATTATTGCTGCGACTTTTATCCGCGCTAGCTGGGCCTTCTATTCAAGGAGACTCTTCTGGTATTTATTATTATCTGACGTTCGATTCAAGATTTTTGTCATATCTTTATTGATTGCACGGTCTTCGTATTTGATTTCTTCCTGCATAAGGGCAAGAGTTTCCAAATGTCCCCAAAGTCGAGTCTTGCTAAGTGCGGCGGTTTCTTCTAGCTCGCTGTTGTTAAAGGTCAACTTGTCGTTCGTGAAGTCTTCGGCTTAAAATATTTGGGAAGACTCGATTACAATATGGCCATTTTCCATCATCTTCACCTTCTCGTCTTTGATGTTGGGAAAGACTTCTTCTGGTGTTGAAGGTCTTTCCGCAACTGCATTGTAAAGGAGCCGGGTTTTTCGTGTTCCAGGCTTAACCGTGCTAAACGTAACAATCGAAACAAACACTTCTGTCTGCATGGAATGTTCCTTGCCCGCCAATTAAAACGCGCGTTTTTCTTTAAACAAGCAAACTCTCCGATGTCCAGTAGAAGACGAGATCACTCAGGAGTCGTTTATAAGCACAACGCACCCCCATACGCACGTCCTTCAAGCTACCACACGAGGGAGACCCTGCTTACAGGACTATATCTGATGGACATCTCCAAAATCAAAAATATGGACAAAGTAGAAGGACTCCTCGCATCAAGGAGTTCATCAACAAGATTGGGAAAGCAGCGGTTCTCGATCAACTTAGACGAGAGCAACCTGACGTCAGCATTGAAGAATTTTCGGAACCGCAACATTCCGAGCCCCCTTCGGTAGCATCTGCTGAAGAACCAACGACATCAAATCCGAAGAAAAAGAAGCCACCGAGGACGGAGCCGAGCGCCGCCACCGCCCCTTGTGGGATTCATGGTGCAGGCCTCCCCTCCTACTCCGAGGTGCTGCAATCCGAGTCCGACGTGATGTCGTGCGCCTCTTGTGTTTTCATGAATGCCATCGAAACCGAACCCGACAGCAACGACGACTTTATGGAACCGCAACCGGCCTCCACTGTATTGCACGGAGGCCCCGTCACGTGTAGGCCAAGGGTGCCCACCATAGTGCTCTACGCGAAGGGGAATTCGCGGGAATTCACACGGCGGGATCTAGTCGTAGCGAAGGCCGAACACCTCCGCGAAGGCATTGCGATCCAACCGGCGACGGTGCGGGACTTTGACGGGTTCCTAGAAGTTTTGGACGCCAAGAAGACCCCCTATCATTCGTACCAGAAGCCTTCCGAGAAGCCACAGAAGATCGTCCTGCGAGGGGCTCCCTCAGTAGAAGTCTAAGAAGAACTCGTCCGCAGAGGTCATCCTATCGTCTCCGTCCACTGGATGCACCGCGGACCGAAGAGGATCTCCATGCCTCTGGTCCTCATTCTCCTGGATAGGACCGTCGAGGCCGGGGCGATTTTCCGGATCAAGCAGCAATTCGGATTGAAAATCGCAGTGGAACATCCGAAGAAGAAAGCAACGATGGGCCAGTATCATCGATGCCAATCCTTCGGCCATTCGCAACGATGCTGCAAAGCGGTCTCAAGGTGCGTGAAATGCGCCGGGGACTGCGCAAAGACCAGAGACACGTCGGCTACATGTACGAACTGTAGCGGTTCGCATTCGGCGAACTACAAGGGGTGCCCGCGTAGCGAGCGCGTCGACGGTTAACGCGTCTACTTCGGGAAGTAGGCGACCCACTGCATCCGTGAATCGGGGCCGTCCAGCTTCTCTGAACTGACTGGACTCGCTGGGAGGTCTCGACTTTGCTAACTTCTTACGAGCTCTGACGATTCCGGTGGCATCGCAGAGCCGCTGACCACCGTCAGACACTTCGTCAAGGACCTCATGGCAACGCTGGGTGCCTAGAAGCAACAAGCCAACCAAAATTCAGGACAACAACTCCTTTTTACAGTCGGCCAGCGCCAGCAGAATTACCGAGCGACGTAGTTAGCGTGTGCAGTGGGAGATCCGGGAAATCCCGGGCCGGCCTGTTCTCAATAGAGTTTTTCCGAGGTTTTCCCTAGTGGTGAAGGCAAATGCCGGAACAGTATTTTTTGCTGCCCCACAACCTCATACACCCCCCCTCGACGCAATACGTTGTTCACTTTGCACTTTATCGTTTCACGACTATAACTTTCCGAAAGGACGCCGTCTCACATTGGTATTGGCTACTGCTGTCCACATCATGCTACATCTCATCGTCATTCCATCGACCAGCCGGGGCCAACAAACGCGAACACCGAATCTACGAAATCTTACGTTGCTACCACCAGCAATCCATCACCAAGTCGGCTGAAGAAGCTGCATGAGGAGTTTGTAACGGCCTCCCGTTTTGACTTGACTTGACCCCCATACGTAAATGTAAATTAGCTCACAGTAGAACAAGCTCAAGTGAAGTCAGTGTTGTTAACTGACAATTCTAAGGAAAAAGAAGCGATAAATAATTCTTTTGAAAGAATTACACGTGCGTTAAAATAGACATTGTGCATGATAAGTTAAAATTGCTTTCAACAACCGAAACTAACTAAATACATTCACAGGACATTAAAGCAACATTACAAACTAACGACAAATAAAGCTTGAACCAGTCTTGCAAGATTTAACACAAGTTACAACGTATGGTTATACACCGGAAAAAGAGTTCATCGCGCCTTTAAGCTCTGCCGAAACTTAAAAATACGATCCAACACGTCGAAACTTAACTAACACAACTCAAGACGATTTAATGTTCTAATGGTATATCATATATCGTATTTCGTAAAGAGGCCTTTCCTTTCCGAAAGCGTCTTGCCAAAAAGAGAATTTTAATTATCAAAATCAACACAAATTCCCACGGTCCGTCTAAAAACTGCAGCACCGACAAAAGTTACAACTTAAGGGTGGTTTATTCACTCACTTACCAAAACAGAATGCACTTGAATCAATTGAAGCGCGCGTCACGCCAACCCTT
>VTPC01008582.1:0-27283 GCA_011009095.1 Ignelater luminosus
TTTTTCCCGTGACAATTTACCAGAAGATTCGTAAGAATTACGGTAATAATAATAATAATAATACGATAGATCTAAGAATAAAGTATATGTTGTTTAAAATACAAGCTTAAATATTTTGTCATTGTCCCGCATTTAGCAATTTGGTTCATCTTGTGGTGAAATTTGTTGCTTCACATTTTGTTCATTATTTATTTATCATTGCCAATTAACAAGTAATTTAACTTAATTCGTAAAATACATGAGATTAGGTAACCATCGTAACAATGATGTAATGCGTGTAATGTTTAAGATACTATAGAGATCTTTCGGAACTTTTTACTACATTTTTTGAGTATTATGTTTATCACCTGACCAATGAATAATCCTTCCTAGACGTGAAAGTAGATTATACAATGCTACTAAACGAGCTTATAACTGATTTATTGTCAAGCATACTTCAACTGGTCTTGATTGTTAGATTATCTGTACCAGTTCATAGAGTACTACTTAACGGTATGCCAAGTAGAATTAGTCAGAAACGAAAAGAGAAAGAAACAATTAGATGTTTGGAGGAGTTTTCTGCTTGGCAATCTCATGCTTTAGGATTCAGAACGGAACTCACTCTTGCACGTCTTTCGTAGTGTTTTTCCATGTACTTGAGAACTGGCATATGAATTCTAAAATATTTAACAATTAGTATATCTCCAAAAGGAAAGAACATATTTTTGACTGCGAACGTCAGCCACTTGATAATTAGCGAAAACGGTACAAGTATATTTCTAGAAAGCCTTACACGAAAAGATTAAACCAAACCATTTGGCGCAGTGGTTCTTTAGATCCTTTATAACGATTTAAGTAGTAGAACCAAATTCAGTCGTTAAGATTCGAAATGCAGGCCAATTTTCTCGAGTTTCATTATCTCACTCGATTTTAGTTGCTGTGGTGTTCATTATTACTATTTTCATATATTCTGAAAACGTTAACTCAAAATAAGGTGTGGTAGCATGTATATCTTATGAAGTGCATTTCACTTTGATGTGTTTACTTCCTGAGCGTTGCGCAGAGCATTTAGCAGCTTTTAGTTTATTCTCCGCTAAAATCCCTATTTTCAGCTACCTAGCAATGTCGCCTGCTAACAAGCATCATAGCAAGCTCAGAGTTAGTGTAAAGGACCAAGCTTTTAAAGATGGTTTTCCCGTAGTTGAAAACCTGTTTGAAGAGCAAATCTCAGATCTTATAATTTGTACTTGATGGTAGGGTAGTGATGTAACGTGAAAGTTTTGCGGGGCCAGAAAAGCTTGGCATTGAAGCGTTTGCTAAAGAACGACTCATCTGTAAATCGAAGCCGTTGCATGATCCTATAAAGAAAGTAAAAACAAAAATATTTGGCGCCAAGACTGCTAAATCAGGTCCTGTGACATTAATTAAAGAACTTATAGAGGAAATTAAATTTTACTCAAGGTTATTCATTGTAGCACATGAGAGAACTAGATCTCATTTGGTTATTTAGCTCCTTGATTCTTGAACGGCAAAATTCATGGTAAGGCAAAGTGGAAACTTTGGTTAAAAATGAACCAACAGCAGAATGAATCGATGGCGTTATCTTCAATGAACCTGCATTAGTTCACAACGTATGCCACAAGAACTTCAAAGAGTGTTACAATTTATGACTTGAAACCACATATTTCTAAACGAGTTCTCACTACTAGAGCTTAGACAGACAATTCCCTAAAAAATTTATAGGAAGAAGGTGCACTTTTTGAATACCCAGCAGATTGCTTTCTCTTAAAATTTTTAGTTGCAAAGGTAGTCATCGACATGGTGATAAAACTGCTTTCTCTTTACTTGATGAGAGATTTCGCACACTAGAAAACACCGACGGACGAATTATCCTGCACGCAAAGGATATGGCTGAGAACGAGTCTAAGTGCGTCCTGATCTAAGCATTGGACACGAACGTTCTTGTGCTTTGCTTTTCATTCTTCTTTCTCCTGAAAGAACTCAGACTGCAGGAACTCTGGCTACTGAATGAAACCGGTAATATCCGCTTCTGCAAGGCTCGCGGTGTTTTATGGGTTGTAATACTACATCTTACTTGAATTACATTGACAAAAAAAGGATTTTCAAAACTTGAATGTCTCATCTAGAAGCTATGTCGGTTTTCTTCTAAATATAGTTTCTTTTCGAAATGCTCTAAGTAAACAATAATATATGAACTGAAAACAAAAGATACATTGTCGCCGAATCAAAAATAGGCTAGTGCAGTTCCTACCTTTAATATAATTCGCAGTGCGGCGACGCCCTTCCTGATCCTTCCGGGTAAGTTTGGAATAAAGACGTCAGACGTCTCTACCATGAGAAGCATTGCGTTAAACTGCGATAGATGGGATATAAGATGCTTTAGCCCCACACGAGTGAAATTGTGCCATACTCAGTTGTATACAAAATCCTTTTGAAATATTTCTAGGTGTGATCACTTTCTCACACTCTATGGTGTACATTTTTCAAAATAGGGAACACAAATTTTAATTGTAGGGTAATAAACTTTAAGTATACGAATTACCCAGACACAGGTAAATTCAAGCATAAGATTTGTTCTTTTATTTCTAACTCTGATTTACTGTTTACCAGATGATGTGGATCAAAAACGTTGCCTTACCAAATACTAAACACCTGAAGATGACTTTTATTCTCGCTGTTTGCTGGTTTAAAGTCATCCTATAGTTCAAAGTGAATGGCATTCCAAATTTTGTGTCATTTAACCTTTGGTCAATGTAGGCAAAACAATACTATTAAATACGTAAAGCTTCGTAGCCAGCTTTATTTAAATCTGTCCATTTTGAATACTTGTCTTCTGTATCAAGCAAACAACTTTGATTTTAAATGTATTCTGGCTTTTTCCATGAAATTTTAAACATCATTTGTAGATGAAAAACGATTTCACATGATATTAAACCATTTTCTTATTAAAGAGACCAGATATCGATTTTGGTCTCTTTAGTCAGATCAATCGAACTTTTTTGATAGGTAAGGCTTCCCAAGTTTGTTACATTTTTTGGGACATTTTGTCTTCTCAAGACTATCATTACTGTGTTGCGTTCAGGGCAGACCTAAGAATATCGCTGGTATTCCTAGCACAGTAAAAAATGCTGTAGGTGCTCAATAATATAGAAACGACCGATTGAAAAATGCTGCTTTAAGAAAGTGCCAGACTTCTCATTAGTGAGTTACAACAGCTGTTAAGATTAAAAAAAACGCCCATGTCTATCTTAACGTTAAGTAAGAGACTACAAGCTGCAAGACTGAACAAATACCTAGTTAAAATGCAAACATCTTGGTAATTATTACGGTAGTCAAAATGCTTTTGGCCGTGTTAAGTCGAATCAGGACAGGCCTTAGAATACCACTAGTGTTCCCAGTAAAATGAGAAATGCTATAGGTGCTCAATAATACACAAAAGACTAAGAAATGCTACTCGAAGGAAGCACAGTGTAATCTGAAAAGATCCTAAAATAGATGCATGTGTAAAGACCTTTCATAAATAGAGTGTTCCAAATTAAAGTCTCATCATTGAGATCATGGAAACCGTAAGAGATACGAAGTCGGTTAAAATAGAAAAAAAGGTGCGTATTTTGAATTTGTCCTTATTATTGTTTAAAAACAGTTCACGACTTATTAGACATTTGCTAAACACGAAAAAGTCCGATTTTCTTTAAAGTGCGATATCTCACGAACGACAAAGATTAAAAAAATGGCAAAGAGAGGGTTTCAGGGAATTTATTCCTCAGTCTAAAAATGTCTGTTTCGCTATCCACTTTTGTTTTACTTTGGCGGTGGAACGTGAACGTAATTTATTTTTAAATTGAACGTCTATTTTATATTGCTTGCATAAATTGTTCTTTTGTTTCATCAAGTTACGAAGTGAAAACTATTTTTTACTATAGTGCGCCATAAGTAATCATGACATAAGACATATAACAACCGTGGATTTTTGGCAAATAAATTGGATTTGTTATGCGACAATTGCTGAAACAAAGAAGACCCTTATAGGATCTACCGATTAGTTAGCTGCTTATTTGAGGCTACTCTGAAAACTTTCAACCCGATTGTTTTGTATATTCATGAGAGCTACGCGCTAGGCTTTTACACGTCCATATGTGTTAAGGTCTCCTCAAATTATGTAGCGTTTGGGCTAAATGGGAGATCTTAAAATCATCCACTGCCCTCCTTAGTTAAAAATGCCAATACCTTGGTAGTCAATATTGTAACTAATGGCCCGCATTTACCGCTGTTTTAAACAAGTACGAGGGTGGTTTAATAAGTCTTTAGCCTGTGCATCAAAATGGCACCACAGGTCAAAATGCTTTTATAGTCACGATGGTACATCCTTCACGCGGCACTGCTGAAAATGTCAACCATTTTTTACGCGTAGTTTTTGTTTGACAGTCGTTTGTTTCAGTCGATGTCAGTGATTTGTAAAAAATGGAGCCAGTCTAATATCGTTCAGTTATAAAATTCTTGCGATTGAAAGGTCAAATTCTAGCGGAAATAAAAACCAAGTTGGACGCTGTCTATGGGAAGTCTGTCCCTTCGTTCGCCAATGTAAAAAAACTGGGTATCAGAGTTCAAACGTGGCCTTACGAGTGTGTTTGATAAAAAGCGTCCGGAGAGGTCAAAAATAGCAACCGTTGAAGATATCGAAAAAGTCCACAAAAACGTGTTAG
Source organism: Ignelater luminosus (assembly GCA_011009095.1). Classification (NCBI taxonomy): domain Eukaryota; kingdom Metazoa; phylum Arthropoda; class Insecta; order Coleoptera; family Elateridae; genus Ignelater; species Ignelater luminosus. The sequence goes on from VTPC01008582.1 coordinate 4,704, forward strand.
ATGATCGTCTAATGAAAATAAGAGAGATAGCACAGATCGTGGGCATATCAACAGAACGCGTTTAAAATATTACATGAATACGTATTTGCACATGAGGAAGCTGTGCGCGCGATGGGTGGCGTGCTTGTTGACATTGGATCAAAAACGCGTGCGCGTGGACATCTCAAAGGAGCTGTTGAATCGATTTAAGCGTAATTCTATGGACTTTTTGCGGCGATTTGTAACTGTTGATGAGACATGAGTCTATTATTACAAACCAGAGACCAGAAAGCAGTCTAAACAGTGGACTTGAACAAGCGAACCTGCTCCGAAGAAAGCGAAGACGGCCGGAAAAGTGATGGCGACTGTTCTTTGGGATTCACATGGCATATTGTTCATAGACTATTTGCAGAAAAACAAACAATAACAGGGGTGTATTATGCTTCATTACTGGACAGGTTGAAGACAGAAATCTAGTCCAAATGACCTCTTTCATCATGACATTCGTCGACTCACGCGTCGATCGTCGCGATGGCCAAAATTCATAAACTTAGCTTCAGATTAGTCCCCAACCCGCCCTGTATTCTCAAGATCTGGCCCAGAGCGACTATTTTCTCTTTTTGAACATGAAAACATGGCTTGCAGGAAAGAAGTTCACTAGCAATTATGAAGCGATAGCCGCCGTGAACGCGTATTTTGCAGACTTTCAGACATCGTATTTTTTCGAGGGATCAAAAAGTTGGAGCATCGCTGGATGAAGTGTATAGATCTAAAAGGGGACTATGTAAAGAAATAAAATCGATTTTGACCAAAAAAACACTTCTTTCTATCTTAGGCTAAAGACTTATCAAACCACTCGTATATCAGATATAAGATTAAGAATCGATTTTAAGATTAAAATAGGAGATTAATAACAAAAAATTTTAAAATCAATTTTAAAAATTAAAAACAACTGCGGATACGGGTCAATGTGACTAACAATTATTTATATCTTTGTGATCATAATAATACTCAGAGATTTCAGTAAAATTAATCGAAGTAACATAGATTTTCTGAAACCAAACAAAAGAAGGAATTGTTTCTGTGTTTTATTTGTATAAATCTTGCACATAAATAAGGTTGACCACCAGAAGTCACAGGTATGGGAAAGAATGATTTTTGGAAAAATCTAGAGAGGAAAAACAGTTGATGAATATTGCGAAAGAAGAAAAGGAAACCCAAAGAGGAAATTTATAGATGCAATCAAGGACTACTTGAAGGAGACAAGAACCATTTTCAACTTGCTCTCATCTCTTCTTTTTACGGCTGCTTGCCCATTGGACTAAAAGTGATTTTGTGAGTTGTTCTAGGATTATGAGAAAATACTGCTTCTTAGATTTGATCCGTATGGCACTGCTGTGAATATCAATTTTTAATAACGTTTTATGTATGTACTCGTACTTAATAACTATACAGCACTGATTAATAAAAAAAGAGCACAAGTCTTTTTCAATACTCATTTTGACGGAATTTTATAATTAAGATCTTTTGGCAATTTGCAGTTTAATTTTAATGTGAATTTTAATAGATATTGGTGAATTCTTTCAGATTCAATATTAGTCGTAACGGCTAAAAAGTAACTTGATGATAATACCTAACTTAAGTAAAAAGCTATACGTTTGTGAGAATTTTTTTGAAGCAAAAATTCTAAAATAAGGTCTTTTACAAAATAAAATTGTTAGGTGTAGAAAATTTATTTTATGTATAAAATCGCTGTTGCGATCCCTACAATAAAAAAAAAACAGAAATATGTTTCGCTTCAACACTAAGTTATTTGAAAACAGAATATTATTTTTATACAGTACGTGGTTTTATTCCTTCCACGTTTGAGAAGCAAAATTATATTTAAATATCTTCATCGATCAAGAAAAAGAAAAGAGCAAAGAAATAAAGAAAAAAATTCTCTTATTCCTAAAGCAAATCGCGAACTAATCAGTTTTTTTAGAACTGCGGAAAAGAAAACGGATTTTCCAATCGCCAACGCGAAAAGAAAGCTTCAAAAGTCAGTATCAAGATTTTAAAAGAATGTCTCTTTAATGGCAATTTGTTATTTGAACTTTAAGTTCGACACCATTTTTAGAAACAAAATACTAAATATTCAAGAGCGGTTGATTGAGTTTTCATGTTTTTTCTCTTCTAACAAGAGAATCTCCTAGAAGACTTGACCTCGTTTTTACCATTAAAAGTTCTACGACTACCTACTACACAGTATTGCTTTAGTTTTAGAAGTGCTACCAATAGTTGAAATTTAGCTCGATACTGCTAACAAGAAGAAAACTGCCCAATTTATTTTCATTAGAAAAAAAGCAATCTAGCACTTAATGGAGTTTTAGGACGAATTTATTCTATCATAAATTATTTCTTTCTTTTTAGCTATAAAATGTTATTATCCTGTAATATCTCTTAAGTTGCATTTCTACTGAATATCTTATTCTTATCTGAAATAAGTAGCTTTAAAAATACGTCAGTGTAACTTATACGTAATATATAAGGAAAAACGATATCGATATAATTCTTAAAAGGTCCATAAAATATCCATTTTCCCTTTTTTATATCTGAAAAGCGGTTTTTTGGCTGTTATTATATTACTACTCAGCCTCTGATATTTGTGAAAAGTTCTAAAATATGAATAAAGTAGAAAGTGGATACGTCACGTGTCACATATCACCTGTTATCTTCTATAATACACTCAACCCACTTTAAAATTTGGAAAGGAATATCGATTGAAGCTTTAAGTGCATTTTAAAAAAGGTTTTGCCTTGTAAAGATTTTTTAAAAAAGTATTCTTAACGAATGGAATTAAAAATATCTAAGAGGATATTTTGCATACCACACAATAAATTTAGATCTCTTTACTCATTTAAATGGAGAACGAGACAGGATCAATGTTTCAAACAGTTTGATTACGAAGGAAAAGAAGGTTATTTTGCTACATCTGTATATTGATGCTTTCTATCACACGGTCTAGTTTTTACCAATACTTCTGCACGTACATTTGAATCCCTATATCACAGCAGTTCAGGTAAAAAGTGTTTCGGTTCAAAAACATCTTTTTTCTTTCTTCCTCTATTGAATATAAAATAAAAATTACTTAATCAATTCTAATTTTCTTTTTCGTTTTTTTATTACAAGTCTTATTCGAGATTTCTGTATTTTCTATATTGCTCGTCACTTTATTCTTTTTCGTAGTAAGGTCTTGCTTCTATTTTTCATACAAACACTTTAAACGTGCCCTCTTTAAAAGGAGACTTCTAGTGAAGCTTCTACATTATTTGCCTTATTATTTTTTCTCCAAAGTAACATGCGATGGAAAAATGTTTTTACTCCTTTTGATCAATGTTTAGAGTTTGATCTGGTAAATCACTTTTGCTGTTTCTTATAACAGTTTGGATTCAAGTAGTTGTAGGTATAGTATGTAAACTACCTGCCTACAGTCTGGTAATGATACATCCCATGCAGAAATAAAGAATTACCTGTTAGCTAACTCCGAGGAGGAATCTTTAAGTTAATTACTTCGATTTTCTCTAGTCTCGAAAGAGCTTCTCGAGGTTATCTACCGCTCCATGACGAAGATCTATGCATTTTCTCGAAGCAGGTGCCCAACATAAAAATTGTTCGAATATAATGGAAAATAGACAAAATGAAATATGTTCTTTGCCGTTCAAAAATAGTAGACACCGCTGATTCCAGAATCACACACCCAAGACGTTCGAATAAATTATTCTGCGGCGACACTGACTGGCAGCTAGAAGTGTTTTTTCGGTTCTTCAGCTCACAAACTTCAACTCGTACTGCGGTTCGTAACTCCAAACAATTCCAAATGCAAGCCTGTCTAGATTGGTCAACAGTAGACTAGTTAGTCTATATCTTAATTTGCACAAAATGCACTTTAGAGGGGAGGATACAATTTAATACAATTCAATAAATAATGTCCCAGACAAAAACATTGTATCTATGACGTCTACCTTTGGTTGTGATGCGTCTAAATCTTTGACTTAATACTCAGAAGGCACGGGATAAAAGCAGATCGTTCAGCGATAACTTCTTAGTAACGACCAAGAAATAAAAATAAAAAGAAACCTCAGAAGCATCTTCAGTATTTGCAGCTTTGCTTTGATTCTCCACAAGTAACACTTACCAAAAGCTCTCCTTTCAACTAAAAATTATTTCTTTAATTGATATTTACAGTTTAGTTTAAGAAGGATGGTCAAACAATCTTCACCCAAGAATCTCTTCTTTCTTCTTCGTCGGTATTATGTTTTCTGGACTGCCACTGGTTACAATAGAACTGTTACGAAATCCTGTAAGTTAACATTTTTCAGTACCGTATATGACTTAAGTCACAATCCTTGTAAGAAGTGGATCCGATGTGACTTAACCAAATTTTGGCGTGAACATTTTATTTTACTTTTCGCTATATGTGACAGAAGTTGAGGGATTTACCGGATAAATTTGTCGTGTTTACGTTACAGTCAAAGTAGTTAATCAGCGATTATGTATAATCGCTAGTCATTATGTATAATGACCACATCAGCTAGTCAAAATAATTAATTTATCACCTTGTCCAGTCATTAATCACAATAGCTAGCATGATTTGGTTAAAGTAATAATTATCCTAAAAAATTAATCACTTTGTCTAGACATTATGCATAATAGCTAGTATGAGTTGTTCAAAGCAATAATTCTCCTCCCAACCTACCACGATTCCACATTCGCCACCTGATGATGATGCAACAGTGCATATTATTGCTTTGTCGAAAGGGGTTGTGCATTTTGCTATTTGTTGCGACAATGGCAGATACTGTGAGAATCCGTTTTAGTGAAAAAATCAGTGAACTTACTGTCAATAAAAGGAAAAATAACTAGTTGTTTACAAGCGATCAATATGTATAGGTACTGAAAGTGAAAGAAGCTAAGAACGAGACTGCTCAGAAGACACCTGAAGATTTCCACAGTTTTGAAAGGTATGATGTTGTTAAAATTCAGAAAAAGTCATAGTTTTTGTGAAAAACGAAGGCGAGCCAATTATTTATTATGCTCATTTGGAAGAAACTTTTCAAATAATCCACGTTTGTCATCTCGCCATTGGCCACGGTGGTCGAGTCAGAATGATCAAAGAGCTGAAAACTAAATATAAAAATGTGACAACTAAACTTGTTACACTTTACTTGGACCTGTGTGAATTTTGCCAAAAAATAGTTTACCGAAAAAAGGAGCCGATTTTAGGCAAGGTACTTAACTCGAGTAGTCAATTTGATTTAAAAGAAATGCAATCACAGGCTGACGGTGACTATAAATTCATAACGGTATAACAAGACCACCTTACAAAATTAGTACAGCTGCGACCTCTAAAAATTAAAAGAGCAGAAGACATAGCATATAACTTCGTTGGTATTTTTACCATTTTCGGAGCGCCTAGCATTTTGCAAAGTGGCAATGGGAAAGACAAGTGTGTGCGATGTGGCCAGAACTAAAAATCGTACATGGTAAGCCCAGGCACTCACAGTCACTGAGGTCTATTGAAAGGGCTAGCCAAGCTATCGAGAAGATGCTTTGTACTTGGATGGAATCTAGCAATACGATGAAATGGTCTGAAGGACTACGTTTCATTTTATTTATGAAAAACAGTATATCACTTAGGATAAGTCGCGGCCCTTACGAAGCAATGTTTGGTTGCAAAGCTTAAAGTCAGAATAAATACTTATCTTTCTCTAGACTCGCCAACTGGACTTCGTACAGAAAAAGGGCTAGAAATGATATTAAATTAAACGACAAAAAGTTGATAACAACCAAACTGAAAACGACAACCAACCTAAGAATGAAACCGAAACAAGTATTTCTAATATTAAAACCCAAAATAATACGGATTTGGATACCTTGGCTCCAACTTCAAAACTTTTCAAATTTCGGTGGCCATTTTTACCATGTTCCCAAAAAGATATCAAAAAACAAAGACACCACATGTCTTTAGTTTTTATGTAAAATCCAAGTCTGAAGTTAAAATTTCAAAATTAAAACTTTGGTTCAAGATAAATTATACGTAGCTCGTAACTCAGTAAACTATTATAGTAGCAAAGCAAAGCAGGGCGAAGGCTCACCCAACTCAAGAAATAAAGATTACCTGTTAATACTGACGGGCTATAAACCGCAGATGGACCGATTCGAATCAAATAAAGTTCAGCATACCTCTAAATAAGAATTTATTCCAAGTATTCGTATAAAACTAAGAAAAGTTCATTTTGTTAACGTCACGTTAATACAGCACCCGATGACGAGTACGTTATAGATTTAAATCACTAGAATTAGTTTCAGGCTTTGATAAAGTTCACATTCACATAAACTTTAAATTTACTGATTTCTTCTTTTAACAATATTTATAACAAGCTTTATGATCGTGAACCTTTACTAGGCGAGTTCACAAAACTCTGAATAAGCCGGCACATTTTTTTGTGTTAATGAAAATCCCAAGTGGGGTATTAATCTAGGACCTAGGCAAAAAATGATTTAGCCCAGATATCTATATAAACCTGATATAATAAACCACTCGTGACAAGCCAGAAATATCCCTACAATAAAGGAAGAATTACTGATTAAAGATCTAAGACCTTTGAAGTTATGTTAGTTATTCCAATTTTTTTTAAGAAATCGTTTTACAATCACTGTTTGTGTTCACTCCTTGTTCCCAAATGCTTACAACGTTGACGTTGATAGTTTTTCTAATCACCTTTGCATTTAGCTTGTTTTATTTTGATACTTATTTTAATTAACACACAAGGTGGTTCAAAGATTCTTGAATAATAACAAATATATTATGGTACGATACAAACTAAACAATTTTTTTAATTCTTTTAATTCTTTTCTAAATTATAAACTTGTTGGTCGCTAAATTCCTTGCAGATAGATTATATGGAAAATTAGTAAGATTAACCCACACTTCATCAAGCCTAAATCGGACCGCATTGTTATTAAACTGTGAAATCTTGCCGCATATTAAAGTCTACGCTGACGTTCTACACTTAAAGCACTGGAATCTGCTTTCAGGTTTTAATAAAGTTGCAGTACTGTTTTAATAGACGGTGTTGGTTTTACTTTCCGAATCTTGTTTCTGCAAAAACTATAGGAGTATTAAACTTATGTTGCGTACGATGAAGGTGTGGGAAAGGATCACGAACAGGAGAATACGAAAAGAGACAGCAATTTCAAAACATCAGTTTGGTTTCATGCCTGGGAAGGGAAGAACGGATGCCTTGTTTATTTTGAGATAGATGCTGGAGAAGTATGGCAAGAAAAAAAAGGAGCTCCATCTATCTTCGTACATCTAGAGAAGGCGCCGCACATCGCCATCTGCTACTGCTGTCCGCTGCATCTTTCCGTCTTTCACCGACCAGCCGGGGCCAGCAACGCGTACACAAAACGGAATCTACGTCGCTATCACCAGCAACAAGGACCAAGTCGGCTAAAAAAGCTCCACGAGGAGCATATAACGGCCTCCCGCCTTCGGCGGGAAAATAACGTTAACTTGACTTAGAGACGGCGTACGATACAGTGCCGAGGAAGGAGATCTGGAGGTTATGAGGATGCGGAGAGACCCAGAGAAATACGCCTTATTGGTGACAGATATGTTTGAGGGAACCCACACTAAAGTGAGAACTAGTGTTAGAATGACCGACAGATTTTCTGTGATTGTGGACTTGCACTAGTGCTTAGCTTTGAGCCTCTATTTATTTAACTTGGTAATGAATGTGTTGACGGAGCATGGCAAGGACTACTCCCTTTATGCTGGGCTGTTTGCCGACGATAGTGCTATAGTATAGGAAAGTCGAGAGAAGGCAGAGAAGACACTGAAAAGTACCTGTGGTTTGGTAGAAAAAGAAATGCAGGAGAGGTGAAGTACAGGGGTGGGTCATACGTCACAGACAGCGGTGACCTTGAAAGGAAGATAAATCGCAGGATTCAAGCAGGTTGGTTAAACTGGAAACAGGCTACCGGGGTGCTGTGCGAAAAACGGATCAAAAGTAGGACAAAGGGAAAGATTTTCAAATCAGTGGTAAGACCAGCCCTAATTTATGGCAGCGAGTCATGGCCCGTAAAGAAGGTTTAAGAAAAGAAGTTGAATGTAGAGGAGATGGGGATGTTGCGATGGACTATGGGAAAGACGAAGAGGGACAGGGTAAGGAACTAGTCGTTTAGAGATCAGTGGTATGGGCACGTGAATGATGGACCTGCAGGTAAATGGCAAGTGACCTAGGGGAAGACCCAAAAGGAGATGGAAGGAGAAGCTAACATCTGAGGACATGAGAGACCGGACGGAATGAAGAAGGAGAATGAGGAACAGCGACCCCTAACCGATACGGATAAGCTGAAAAGTAAGAAGAAAAAGATCTTGTTTCTTCTCTCCCCTGTTCACGTGAGCTTTTAATTTATTGATGTTTACATTTAACAAATTAATATAACAGAATTTATAATCGTAAATTGTTATCAGATGAGTTCACAAAATCTTCAATAATTTATGCAAATAAAAATACCAAGCGAGAAAAACTTCTTGGAAAATCAGAATGTTTATTTAAGGTAAAGAAACTACAAAGAGTATAGAATGAACTGAAATTGCAATTACAAATTGAAAATGTTTAAGTCTCACTAAAATATTCCTTAGAGAGAACAAGCTAATATAAAACTTTGCTTTGCTAGTAGTTCATCTTCAAATACTACTTCTGTTGTTATTGAATGAAGACAATTTCCGTCCATTCCATTCCAGACAGAGCTACTAACAAAAAAGGAAAGAATCTTTGAAAGATATTTTCTCAGTTATTCCATTTGCATACAGGTTCGTTCCACATTACAATTTCTAATATAACGATCTATTTATAAAATCTTGCTGTTTGTTTAAAAATAACTAGAACAAACTGCATATTTGAAATGTTTCTATGTATCAACAGTAATGGTTAAATAATTAATATTTATTAAGGTATTATAAAGTAATATATTCTAGGCGTATATGATACGTTTTTCAAGCAACGACTACATATTCGTTTGCATGCATGTATAATGTATTAAGTTAGGGCTTCAACGTATAACTATGTACATTTTCACCCTACACTTTTTTCTTATTCTTTGTTCAAGGTAAAAATATCCGCCTAGCGTTAACATACAAATATGTATAAGATAGAAAAAATAAATATTTTCTAAAGAAAAAAAACATAGTGGAAGGAATACAGTTTTGATTATTTTGAGTTTAAGATAAATATAAAATAATAACTTCCTTCCCTTCTTCCTATCCGATTTCCTTAGAAAGCGTAGACACTTCCGCTTCAGCTTATACATGTAATTTACATTTCAATTATGTAGTTGTAAATCGGATTACAAAGTCTGAATAATCAACGTTGACTATTGACTAAAGTTATAAAGTTAAGCCTCGTATAATATTAAGAACTAAAGAAAATAACAAAACTTTTGTTTGTGTTTTCCCCTCAGCCTTATTTAACGAGAGACAGTGGCGTGTGTATGTTCAAATAATTTTCACCAATTCTACAGTTGATAAATTAAATCGAAAAGAGAAATATCTTGTAAAGTAAATAAATTACCACAGAAATGTGGTAAAGTCTTGTAACTAACTACCTAACCTCTGGTTTACGAAACTTCGTTCCGACTAACTTAAGTGAATCTGATTTATCGCCCCCCGTACTAAAACGGGAGAAAGATGCATAACCCCAAAGCTGGACCCAAGTTAGCTATCAAATGTTGATATAAGTTGCGGTTTTCAACAAGATTGATCTTCTTACCCTCGCATTTACACATTCAATATGTCTGAGTCGTAATATCGCAACAAAAATTTATTTTTCCATAAAAAATAAATTTAAAAAGGATGTTAGAAAAATTTACTTAAACCTAAAGGGGCTTCTAGCTAAAATTATTTTTTGATGCTGAAAACCGTTAAATTCGAATGCAGGCAAAATAATGTGAGCGATTTGTATTTCAATAAAGTTATTTAATGGGCATTACAAGCGTATCCACCTGTGAGAATTCGTATAAAGCAATTTTATATCCCTGTGGTGCTGAAATGTTGGTTTTACGAGTCTTTCACGTTGGAACCATGTCGGTCTGATATTTGCCGTACGTACATTGTGACAAGTATAATAAAGGACGTAAAATTCAAAACTTATTGATATTGATCTTGCTTGCTTGCTTAAACAGAAAATTCTTTTTGGAAAGAAAAAAGAGAAAATTTACGACGTGCGCGATTCATACGGAACGAAACCTGTCTGAAGTATTGGAATTTACCAAAAAAAGAAAGGTAAAAAGTATTGAGAAGTAACACTACCAATAATCATCATTCTAATTCTCTAGAACATCTCCAAATACGTTAAACAATCTAAAAAAGCACCCACGTATTGAATCCACTTTACTCTGCAGATTATTACAAGTTTGTTTCATTTTTTTCCAATGAGGAAGACTTTCTCAATTTCTAAATTTCCTTCTATATTGTTCTACCTTGATTTTCAATTTGATTTTCCTTGGTTGTGAGTTTATGTGGAGATTGGAATTCGCACTGCCAATATTTTAAACAAATCTATATAGTTCTATGTTACTTGTAAGTTTACAAATTCTCCAAGTACATAATAGAACTTCTCAAGGGAAACCTCAAAATAATATTTATACAAAGAATTAACTAGTAAAACTAAGTTTACCAAAACAAGCATTTACAATGATTACTAACACACGCGAATGAGTAATAATTCGTTTCTCCAAATTTTCAATTTATTTTATAAACCTGACCAACTCCAAAACTTTGTTATTATAGATTAGAAAAATTAGGTATCAGTTACATTGTTTTCGTAAATTGCAACGTTTTGATAAAATACTCCTTTTTAACTATTTATTATAAATTTTATTCTTAGAAATTTAAATTTTTCGATGGAATTTTCACCCAAGCTGTTGAAATCTGAAATCGTTTTCTCTGTCTTAATCAATGGTTACGTTCAGCGACGTCTAGCCGCTTAATTCAACATATACTAGGTTTAAGCAGAGGCTGATTTCCTAAATAACTCTGTTGCTGCAGGGCTACGTTCAAAAATCGCTTAAGAGTGCACTCCAAATAAAATAGAGGAAGTAACGTTAGTCCAATATAAAAAAAGCATTGGCTTCACACTTTTATCTTTTTATTAGAGGTTAGTTTCGAGGTTAAAAACTGCTCCCACCACTACTTCAGCATTGACAAACTCAGCCCACAATTTAGACACTGCACTGAATAAAATCAGTAAATCAGTATGTCAGCTCCGAATGCATCTAATAATTGGGCAAATTAAGACTATTGTAGCAGCCAGTGATACGACTTGTTTTTGATTCAATCAGAGCTCGTTGCCCAAATCGTCTATACCCGAAATTACTGGTAGTCGAATTAGAAAATTTTTCCTTAAATGAGCAGGTTTTATTTTGGAATCAAAAAGAGTAAAAACTCTACCGCTAGACCAGCAAGCAGTCGATATGTTTTGCTTCTTAATCGTCCTACATACCACTCTTACTTTAAGATTGAATTTCACTGTAATCAGAATAACATTATACAGGCTGTATTACTTTTATGATATTTGCCACTTGGCTAATTTAAAATACATATCTTTCTTGTACAGAAAAGGACGTTCTGCCACCTGGAGAACTGAAATTCTCACAAAGACAGCATTTGGTATCGGTAAGCAAGGGCAAGGAAACAGGTAGATATGCCCAAAAAAGAGCGAGAATGGGATCAAAGAAAGCCAGATTGAAATACTACAAGCAAGAATGTTCAGCAGGGCCAATGTAGACAAACCATAAAGAAGAATATTCTGCCGTAACTTTAGGAGTACTATCGAACAAAGCAAGCCAAGTTCGGGAGTGGTACGTGTGGGAAAGTTTTCTCTTTTTTGTTACGGCTAAACGGCACGTTACACCACAAGCAATTAATTTTGAGGGGTCTAGATCAGTAGTTCTCAACCGGTGTTCCGCGGAACACTAGTGTTTCGTAAACCTGTTGCAAGTGTTCCGGGAAATTTTGAAAGATCATTATAAGATTTATCTTGATCTTTTCTTTATATTCGATATTTATTCAAAAATCCCTCAATCCCTCTCCTGGTGAAAAATCCCCACGCCGAGGGATTTATCCCTCAACCTAGCAACACTGGCATGCACAAAACCGAACTGGCAACGTGTGCGCGCTGTAAATGCAGAGAACTAGCTTCTTGAGCTACAGTCGTTCATTGCGTTTGGAAAAATTTGTTATGCAACTTTGTGTCTTAAATTAGGTAATACCCTTGTAATACTAACACTTATTTACTAATAACTTTAATAGTTTATTATTATTTATAATTTTTATTAGTTGTTTTGATCATGGATTGAAAATTGAAATAAATATTTGCCATCTTAATACCCCATGCTAATACCGCAAAATGGATAGATTTATTAAACGAAAACATGATGCTGAGCAAAGTATCAATCATGAAGCAAGTACAAGCGGAAGTAGTAACAATTATGTTGCTGCAAACACGACTCATGTAGAAGATAAAATTATACGTAGTAAAATAAGAAAGATTAATAGACAGTATTCGGACGAATATTTAAGAGAACGAATGTCAAATTCCACAATGTATTGCATGTGGAGAAAAATTGCTGAATAGCCTAATGGTTCCCACGAAGTTGAAACGCCATTTCACTACGAAGCATACCAATCTTGCTGCAAAAACTAAAAATTGTTGAAGAAACTGGTGGACATGCAACGTTTTGAAACAACTGTCAAAATTTCTGATAAGGCTCAAATTGATAATTAAAAGATAGCGGAAGTAATTGCATTAACCTTAAAACCACATACCATAGCAGAGTCTCTGGTTTCACCAGCATGTTGTGAGATAGTAAAAATTATGTTTGGCAACCATGTAAAAAACGAAATAATGAAAATGTCTCTACTATACTATAAAAAGACAAATTAAGGATATGTCAGATAATATTGAGGAAACAGTTACAGATAAACTTTCCAAACGATATCTTACTGTGCAGTTTGACGAGTCTACTGACATTAGCGGTAAAGCTCATATACTAGGATTCGTTTGTTCCCTTAATGAAAACGAAATAGTGAATCAATTTCTATGCTGCAGAAAACTTACCGGACAAGACATTTTTGACTCTATTACGACGTATTTACAAACATTTAAAATATCATGGGACCCAGGGCCTTTCAGAGAAAATGCCAGGCCCGGGACAACTAATATTTTAAAGGCCCTTCAGAATTTAAAATAAAATTGTGGACAAGGCAAAATGTTGCCAAGTTGAGGCCTGAGACCCCTAATATTGCGAGGCTCGAGGCAGCTGCCCCTCCTGTCCCCCTCTCTGATTGGCCCTGATGGGACCTAACTATGTGTAAGAATTTATACAGACGGTGCTCCATCAATGATAGGCTCTGTTAAAAAATTTGTTAGCCTTGCAAAGACAAGAATCTCACATACCATATCTACGTACTGTTTTTGACACAGAGAATGCCTAGTTTCAAAAACATTGCCGCCGACATTAAAATCTGTATTGGACCAAATTGTGAATATGGCAAATTACATTAAGTCAAGACCTTTGAAAACTCTCCTCTTTAGAAAACTTTGTTTATCTATGGAAGCTCAATACGAAACTTTGCTTTTGCACACTGAAGTAAGATGGTTACGTAGGGGTAAAGTGATAAGTAGAATCTTCGAACTTCAAAATGAATTGTTGGCTTTTTCTAGGATGAAGATACAGATTATTTTGTAAAATGCCTTAACAATGATGTTGATGTGACAAAAGGGCATATTTAGCCGATATTTTTAATTATTTAAATAGCGTTAAGATAAGTGTCCAAGGAAGAAATGAAAATACCTTAACATCGACTGACAAATTGTCAGCATTCAGAAGCAGATATCTCTTTGGAAAAATCGTATATTAGCAAAAAATACAGTAGATATGTTTCCTTCACTTCAAGATAAAAATGTTGAGGAAATTGTTTCCATTGTGAAAGAATACTTAATGTTCTTGGATAAAAAGTTTGAGAATTACTTCCCATCCTTAAGTATTGAATATTAGAACTGGATACAAAATCCATACAACGAGTAGTAAATTTTCCTTACATGAAGAAGAAGAACTGGTTACGTTGTCAACGGATCGTAGTTTGAAAATGAAATTTTCCGAAATAACTCTTGAAAAATTTTGGATTTCTGTCCAAGAAGAATACCCAGCGTTTTCCAAAAAGGAAACGTAAAGAGAATATTCATCCATATTTCTGTTGTTAGTTTTTACTTGAGTCGCCTTATTTATTATTGTTAACTCTAGTGTTCCACAAGATTTATTCACATTCAAAAGTGTTCCCCGACTGAAAAAAGGTTGAGAACCACTGGTCTAGATACTATTCGTCTCTATGTAGTAATTTGAAATTGTTTTTGGTAATTCGATTAGGGAGGACCCGCGGGCGTCCCTGATTATGGTTCTAGCAACCAAATTTCTCGATTTCGAAGGCGACGATTTTAATGAGAGAGTGGAGTCAAGAAAATGCTTGGCATCCTGACGCCAGCTTTCAGGAAAGTAGTCAGAAAAAGACGGGAGTTATTAACCCTAGAACGTTAACAAAGATTGCCAATAACCCCAGTGAAACGAAAATCTCGTGCTGTGTATTCTTATTTAAAGTTATGTTGCAAACTAAAAGCCATTGTACTTGTCAGTGTTAAGAGTAAGCTCTTTTGCTTTTGTGAATTATATCAAAACTAAAATTGAAAGAATGAAACAAAAATATCAAATACATCAAAATTACGAAAGCAAGCTAGATGTGGTATAGGTTCAAGATCTACCGACCGTAAAATAAAAACTGCTTGTACTCGTATTAAATGTTCTGTACCAAACTGCAATGATCATAGGTATGAAATCGAAGCTTTAACCGTCTTCATCACTCGATATTGATAAGAAATGAAAAATTTTCCATCAAAAGTCTTAGGATTGGGCTCCATTTCGAATGTACGTGATCCGACTCTAAAGACAGCAATGATCATCCTTGTTATCAGTAGAAGATTAGATTCTTCTGAATTGCTTGCAATTTGTAGCTGTCAGATGCACAGTAAGTAGCAAAAGTTGCCTTACTACAGAGTGACATGAAAGCTTTCAAAGAATAAGTGTGACATTATTTTGAATATCAATGGAAATTACGTGTAGATCTGCCTTTTTTTTGTGAACTCAATGGATTTTTGGGAGCATTTCAAGCATTAAATTTAAAACTTTCGTTTGAGTATTTACATTTCATACGAATTAATTATTTTATTCTATCTTAAAATGTATTTAATAAATTGTTTCATATTTCTTTCATTGTTGATGAAATCATTTCTTCGTTGTGAGGACGTTTTATTTATAGGCTTTATTTGTGAAATTTGATACGTCGTGTTTTATTCTAGTTCGAAATTGTTTATGGATCTTTAGTATAGTTTTCTCTTGTTATCAATTCAAGGAAATTTTGTTGACATTCGAGTTTGTTTCTAAGAAATAAAATGCTTGCCGTGAGCACATTCACGAGGGTGGTCTGAAAAGTTTCCGACCTCAACGTGAAGATGGCAGCACTCGTAAATAAAAGCTACTGAATTTCGTTGTTCATCTGTTGACAGTTACTCACCAAAGTTTCAGCCATTTTGGACGCGCAGTTTTTATGTAACAGTCGTTTGAGTGAGTTTTTTTGTAAAAATGGACAAAATCGAGTATCGAGCTGTCATTAAATATTTGTTTTTGAAAGACAATATGCCTTCGCAAATAAAAGATGAGTTGGATTCTGTGTATGGGGACTCTGCACCATCATTTACCACAGTGACATTTGGGGCTGCTGAATTTAAACGTGGCCGTAAGAGCTTGGGAGACGATGAACGTTCGGGACGTCCAAAAACTGCAACTACCGACGAAAACATCGCCAAAGTTCACCAAATGGTGCTAGACGACCGCCGAATTAAAGTGAGAGAGATAGCAGAGGTTATGAACATGTCAAAGGAACGTGTTTGTCACATATTAAATCAACATTTAGGCATGAGAGAGCTGTCCGCGCGTTGGGTGCCGCGTTTGCTCACGTTAGACCAAAAACGTGTTCGAATGATATTTCCAACGCTCTTTTGGCGCAGTTTAAGCGAAATAAATTCGAGTTTTGGCGCCGATTAATTAATGGAGATGAAACTTGGATACACCATTATACGCCCGAAATAAAAATACAGTCCAAACAGTGGACTGCAAAGGTTGAACCGGCTCCAAAAAAAGCAAAAACTGTTTTTTCGGCTGGGAAAGTGATGGCGACTGTTTTTTGGGATAGTCATGGAGTTATTTTAATCGATTATCTTCAAAAAGGAAAAACCATTACAGGAGCATACTATGCATCATTACTTGACAAGCTAAAGGCAGAACTTGCGAAAAAACGGCCACATTTGCAGAAAAAGAAAATCCTGTTTCACCAAGACAACGCACCGTCTCACACCTCAGCGGTTGCCATGGCGAAAATCCACGAATTACTGTTTGAACTGCTTGACCATCCGCCTTACTCACCAGATCTAGCCCCAAGCGACTTCTTTTTGTTCCCTCATCTAAGAATTGCGCTCGGAGGACAAATATTTTCGTCAAATGAAGAGGCAATCACCTTCGTGAACAATTATTTTGCAGAGAAAAATGCCGAGTACTATTTGGACGGGTTACAGAGATGGGAGCATCGCTGGGAGAAGTGTGTAGAGTTACGAGGAGACTATGTTGAAAAATAAAAAAAAATTTTCAGAAAAAATGTCTTGTATCTTTGTTAGGTCGGAAAGTTTTCAGACCACCCTCGTATGTCCGGGTGGAAGGCAGCTTTACATTAAAGAAATAATGTCTGATACCTTTCCATTTTTAACTGACTGTCTGTATTTTATTTAATAATACAGTGTATAAGCAGCTTCTTTATTATTTCAAATTGTTTCATGTGTCAAATCATCTCGGGGAGTCAAAATCGGAACACCGCCACCGCGAAGGAGGGGTGTTTCTGCGAGTACCCGTGCCCAAGCGGGCTCGGCGTCTTCTGATTTCGTTGTTAAAACCAAGTCTTACCGTTGGTTTATTTTAAGTGCGTTTTGCAAGCTTTTTGGTGCTTTCCGTAAGCGTTATCGTACTCTTCGTAAGCTTTGACCACGACATGTTTGTCGGATTTGAAAGACCCACAAGGAAAAAGGATAATCTTTAAGTAAATGAATTCTGTTGGGACCGTAACACTTAGCAGCGAGAATCTATGATTCTCTTCTGTTCATCATGGTGTATATCCTGATGGAAATTATGCTGCGTCGGGTGTGCGTTCGATCGAGACTCTACTCTCTTCCTCATATTTTCTGGTTGATGGAAACATCATCTTGTCACCAGTGTCTACTGCAAAAATGGTATTCTCTGTTAAAATTAAAGTTATGTGTTCTGTGACAATTTTAGTGTTTTAAGATTTATTGTGAATATAATCATGCCTTCTCGACGTTTGATAATTTTATGGATTTATTATGGTCAACTTAAAAACGTGGCCGGAATTCAGGAACTCTCTTGGCCAGTGTGACTTCTAGTAACAAAGATAATACTTGATTTTGTGTGTAAAGAATTATTTACAGTTTTGAGAAACGAGAGAGAAGCTGGAGATTTGCAATTTTTATTTTATTTTAAGTTACGGAACCAATGTAGGTTCCCTGGTAAGTAAAGAGAATACAATTTGACCTCAAGGCACGATTTTCAAGTCTTTACATACAGGGTGGTATTTTGAGTGAACGCTATATACAGGGTGCTGTTTGGAAAGGAGTTCATATACAGGGTGTCAGCCTACGAGAAGCTACGTACGTTGGCCGATGGTTTCTTTCTTCTATTTTCAGCTTCTGACGCCCTCTAGATATCTTGTTAAGCTTATTAATTAAAATTTAAGTTTTAGGTCCAGGTAAAAACATCAACATGATAAGAAATTAAATTAATAGGTGCCATCTTTGTATTAGTCACGTCTCCTTTATGGTTACGCTCTAAGAGTAATCTGAATAACGTGATAGAACCAAGAAATAGTTTATCAATTTTTGTCCCACAAGGTTGTCTTTGTATGAATCTGTGCAGCGTGAAGTTAAATTGATAGCTAAAACATTAAAGAACAAATCAAATTCTCGAACCCCCATTCCAGAGGAAACCTCAAGTGGGTACCTAGACGTTACAAATTTCAAACTTGTTGCATCTCGACGTCGTGTAGGTCTACTTGCTAGTTTACAGTGTCTAGGTGGCTTTTACACTTCTTACCTTAATCAGTTCTAATTGGGCTAATTCCTGAAATCAGAACTTACAAGCTAAGAGAGTAAAATACTGTAACAAATCTTTGTATGGATCATAAATTAGTTACATTCGTTACTAATCCCTATTATATTGTGTCTCCTTTATTTGTTTTATTAGAATTATTTCTATATCTCTCTTATTATTTCTCTAAATTAGTTTTGTTTCTTTCATCTCATGATAGTTTCTCCTGGAAAATCTACCGTTGTGCCATTGAAGTGGACAATTTTGTATGCCGCTCCGATTTTAAGTATCGTTTCGTTTGCAGTTTGCCTACGTTCAGTTTTATAATTTTTTCTTGTGGTGGATCCTGCCTCTTTGAAAGGTATATTTAATTTTCCCTGTCTTCTGATCAGGTATTTTTCTTCCGCATTGCAGATTTATTAAGTGCTCCTGGAAGCTGTTTTTTCTGCGTTGCCGACTCTTAAAGGAAATTTGAGTACATAACTTGATTATGATTTGGATGTTTTTTTTCTTCTTCTAATCTATAAAGTTGTTTGGCTTACTCAAACAACTATGGACTATTGATTCTAAATTTGTTTTGAATTGAACTAACCACTTATTGGGTTATACCGTGAGAGCAACAAAAGACCAAGTCAAAGATACCCTTGGAATTTTATAAGATTGTCTTAGAGCAATCCTTAAATTATGAATGCAAACATTAAGCTTTCAAATGTCATAATCATTGCGACTATTGAATATTCCCATTCACTATTTTCATTCTTGATACAATGATACCATTACGAAAATAAGATTCTAGTATGAAAATTTTATGTTTCTCTGTTAACATTTTTAAATTCACAAAGTTTTGTAAATGAATTTTACTGTAATCACTTAAAATATAACCTAATTAAAATTTAAATGTCATCCGTATTATTTTACTAGCTGTTGTTTTACTTTTTTATTAATATGAAACTATCAAAGACAAGAAATTTAGAATCCTTGGGTATCTTTGACTTGGGTTTTTGGTTACTCTCCCTGTATTTGTACTTGATTTATATATTGTTGTACATATTTTTCTTTGCTTGCTAAATTTGTTATTGTTGACCTATTGGTATTATATTTGTTGTTGGTTATCTAAATGTTGTATGTGATCAAGGAGTAAACAACTACAAGGGACGAAATTTTTGTTGCAATGCTTTACTTTTATCCTATGTATTTCTGTCTACAAAAAGGGTGATCAAGAATAATAAAACGAGCAATATGTAACGTTTTATCTCCCAGAACTGGCATCCATAAACAAGTTTCAGGTTTCCAAACACTAAGGATTCTCATCTAGACGAGGCCCGCCACTCGCCTCTTTCGAATGAGCTTTTCTTTTCAATTTTAACGACCTTGTTAGTAAAATATGTACAAGCATAAAATCTTAAACGAACACACTCGTATTGGAACTTGAAAGTTTGGCTTATGCTATGTACGAGGGCGGTTCAATAAGTACCCGTGTTAGAAATGAAGACACAATTTTTTTCAAAATTTTTTTTTATTTTTCAACATAGTCTCCTTTTAGAAATATACACTTCTCCCAACGTTCCTGCCATTTTTTAACCCTTCCAAAAAATAGGATTTGTCGAACTCTCCAAAATACGCCTCTATCTCGGCGATGACTTCCTCGTTTGAGCTAAATTTTTTTCCCGCGAGCCATTTCTTCATGTTAGGAAACAAGAAAAAGTCGCAGGGAGCCAGATCTGGTGAATACGGGGGGTGCGGCAGCAATTCATAACGCAATTCATGCAGTTTGGCGGCGACAACTCCGGATGAATGTGCTGGTGCGTTATCGTGGTGAAACAGCACCTTCTTTTTCGCCAAATGCGGCCGTGTCTCCTTCAGTTTTTTGTCGAAGCTGTCTAATAACACACTGTAGTATTGTCCAGTGATCGTTCTTCCTTTTTTTAAAAAATCCATGAGGATGACGCCGTTCGCATCCCAAAAAATCGTCGCCATGACCTTTCCGGCCGATGGAACCATCTTCGCCTTCTTTGGGGCAGATTCACCGGGAGAAATCCATTGTTCTGATTGTTGCTTAGTTTCTGGTGTGTAATGATGAATCCAGGTTCCATCAACGGTGACAACTCGACGCAAAAACTCCTTCGGATTTCGCTTAAATTGCTCCAAACACTGCTTCGAAGTTAACAGCCGCATCCGCTTGTTGTCCACCGTTAGTAATCGCGGCACCCATCGCGCCGACAATTTTTTCATCGCCAACTTATCATGTAAAATATTAATTGCCGTTCCGGTCGACACACCTACGGCCTCTGCTACTTCACGCACTTTCGTTCGTCGATCAGCGAGAATCATGTCGTGAACTTTTTGAATGATTTCCTCGGTAGCCACGTCTGCCGGGCGTTCTGGTCGCTCCTCATCAAAAACGGATGTTCGCCCACGTTTACATTCGTTGAACCAATATCTAACTGTGGTCATAGATGGCGAAGTGTCCCCATAAACAGCATCCAACTTTGCTTTTATCTCCTCGCATTTTTTCCCATCCAAAAACAGAAAGCGAATTACCGAACGATACTGCTCTTTTTTCATCTTAGCTAAAATCAGGAAACACGTCTTACTCAAATGGCTGTCAAATCCAAACTAACCTATCAATCAGTCTGCAATTTGTTATACCGTCGTTTGATAGATGGCAGCACACGATGATAACACCAACTTCCCTCAGGAACGCCTTCTGTCGTCAAACACGGGTACTTACTGAACCGCCCTCTTAGTCTTGGAGCAATATGGTAACGAGATAAGATTTGATTTATGAAGATAGGACGGAAATCTTAGCTTTATACAAGTCCCAATCAATTTAAAATCTAGTGTACTTGGTAGATTACATAAATTTAGCACAGTGAAACAGTCACAAAATAGCTGGATTTTCCATGAAAACCAATAGTGGACGTAACTAAGCTATAACAATTAAAAATCTAAATGGAAAAAAAGAATTAAAATTGTTGGTTGTTTAGTGTTCGGGAATCATTTATCTGATATTTTAGAATATATCCCATTAATCTCGTGTTAAAGTAGGGGCTTTAGCTACTGGTGGATGTCGTGAACCTATCACTGAGGTTCTTCTCTTTTCTTCTCTTCTTCAACTTTCCAAAAGCTCAAATCTTGATAAATTCAAAACAGTTAAAAAGTGGTAGTCCATGATCTGGAATACTTTTAAGTTGAAAAAACCAGGCAGCGTTTTATTCTTTGAACTCGGTGAGGGATTCTTAAGAAAGCAATCTAAAGTGGTTTACAATAAAAATAAGATTAAATAAGTGAGCATTTTCTTACCTTTTAGACACCTAACAATCAGACAATTTTTTCAATTTAAAGTTAACAACAAAAGAGCCAACTGAATCATTAAAAAGAGATTCCTAAGGAGGTAAGATTAAATTTTTCTCAACTTTAAAAGCTGAATAAGGTTCTGGAATTTCTATTCGAAATACTTTCTCGGTGCTTTTGAATTGCAAAGCCAGTGCTTTTCAAGTACCTTGCATTGTAGTGATGTAGATGGTCGAGCGTTATTATTCTCGTAATTCCTGTTTTTCTCGCTTGTCCATAAATAACGAAACGGTTTCATTTTTATGCTGTTTTAAATTTTCCAACTGTAGGTTACATGTATGTTGAATAATGCGCAACCTACATACATACTCTATGTATATTTTAAAGCGTCCATAGTAATAAAAGTGTAGTAATGTGCATGGAACGAAACAGAAAAGCGAGAACTAAATAATGAAATATTTGCATCACAAATGAAATTTCCAGCATTCTCTCTCTGTATCGAGGACGCACAAGTGCATTGTACGGTCCATTGATTTTCATACCACTATCAGTTAATTCTGTAAACATCCAATAATTTTCGACGTCAGCACACATATACGTACATACATAACAGATTAATGGAAAATTGAAATTGTGGTGAATTTCCATTACGTAACAATATTTATACTGAAAAGTAATTTACTAAAAATCTGTTATTACTAAAAGCTGCTTTTCACGGGCAAATTTGAAATGTAAAGGAGAAAATTGAAATATTTTTCAAGGACTTGCGTTATATTCCTTATCATACATACAAATCAGAAGTATAACCCTATGGAATAACGTTTATTGTGATGTAAAAATCAAAGATTTCGAAAAATAAGTTTCAGTAGATGTCGAAACTTTTTATTAAAAATGAAAAGTAATACTTTGTTTGGTGACGCTACAGAACCTTTTTTCCTACTGACAATAAAGCGAGTTCATATTGTTCTTTATTACGTTTCTGGTAGTCTTTAAAATGTCAA
>VTPC01008582.1:27683-43457 GCA_011009095.1 Ignelater luminosus
TTTAAATTTAATTCCAAATTTCCTTTATCATCTTTAAATATTATGTTTAATAATATAATTTTGAAAAATCAAAAATGATTTAATTTTTATTTGAAATTTGTTTACGTTAAATTAGCATCTTAGTTTCAAAAAAAAAGAAATTATATAATACATGAGATTATTTGTAATGAATCTCTATTTATCCTAATAATAATAAGTCATCACATCAAAGTTACATGTGTTGTATGCTTAATCAAAAAGTAAAATAAATAAAATCAAAAATCAAGTTAACAAAATTTACGAAGGCATACGAGAAACTCTACATTAAACGCTGTTACGGTTCGATTTCCACTTTAGGTCATTAATCATCAAATCTCTGTCTGCGTCCAGCTTTAGCAGAATAAATTCATGTTTATCACACTTTTTTCATTAAATTTTTATCTAGTTGTATTTTTGGCCTTTTCAAAACTTTTATCATTTGTCCCTTGTGCAGTAAAAAGAACTTGAACGATCGTCGTGCGTAAATGTTCAAAGTTGGTTGTCGGACCATTTAATAATTTTTCTTCGTTATTGGCCGATTTAGGGTGTTTAGACCACTGAGTTAAAGACCCATTCGCTTCGTTTTTGGTGGATTAATATTAATCTTTTCCGATTTGATACATTATCAAGGCCACACACCAACTTTGTCCTTCTTTTTTTTGCTTGGCTTTTCCCCTTTTTCTTCTATCTGGGAAGAGTACCTCAGCTATTCAAGGGGGATAGTGAGATCCGTCCGCTGGAAGGACCTTACACCAGCTCCTGTTCAGAAGCGTTTTCAAGACTACTCGGTTTTGGTCTATGATGTTTCTAATTTTCTTTTTTAGGAATAAACAATAACAAGGACAAACCCTACTATATTCTTGCGTCATATAGTCAACTTACTGTTTTTATAAATTAACTTTCAAGTTTCAAAACCTCATTCACTTAATTTGTGATACTTAACTTCTTTGTAAGTCAGGATTAAGTTTGAGTGTTGCACGTTTGTCAAGCTGGCATGGCAATAATATCTTTATACTTACAGAGGAAAATATTCACATATGTAGCGTGAGAAAGGCAAATTTAGGAGGTTGTTGCAAACAAAAATAAATGTCGCTCTAATCATATTTTTAAGGTAGAATTCATTTAGGAAATACAATTTCTCTTTTTTTATTGCTAAAATTATGAATGCAGTAAATTTCAACAAGTGTTTAGACCGCCTGGACGAAATAATGCGTACGTTCTTGTAAATTCATTTTTATAGAAAATATTTCTAAATGGTAAATGCTTCATTCTATTAGTTTCAATATCTTTGCATTTCTATTGTGAATGCTTTTAACCTGTCAAGACACAGACGATCTGTTACTTCCAGTGGTGTAAGAACACCCTGTTCTATCTTACAAAATTATATTTTCGGTGACCATTTAGACATGTGTAAATATTTCATTTGCCAATCAGAATTCTTCACGCTTGTGCGACTTAGTAGTAAGATTGTAACGGGAAAAAGCCGAAAAAGAGGCCTAATGCCCGTTACGGATTACGGAAAATGTTCAATCCTGTAGCTCAAGTTGAAACTTACCTTTAAAACAAAAGAAAAAGCTTTCAAACTCACTAAAATTCTCAAGATAACTCAAAGATGGTAAATTCTAAGGGCGCCAGAAGCTGAAGTTCAAAACACTATGCCGGCCTCGATTTGCTAACCAGATTTGGTGCCACAGCAAAGTGTAGATTGAATTTATCCTAATTCTTCACTCGTAACCATTTAGAGGGTGATGCACAAACAACTGTATTTAAGATTTATTAAAATTTACGATGGCTATCGTACGTCCAAAGTTGTTGGAAACGAAGTAAAAAAAACCAAACGTATACTTTTATACAAGCAGAGCGCCGCTAGCACAATCCCGAATTATTCTTTCGGTCACAAATTTAGCAAACAAATTGCTCACACATAAAGAAAGTTATCACTGCTGATATGCTGAACTTATTTACCAGACCACACAATATTTAGTCCGTCAAGGCGATGTTCTTCTGGAATTTTTACAAGATCTCTCTTGCATAATAAAATTCCTAACAGCAAAAATTAAACTGCACAACGGACTTGTAAGAAGAAGCAAACAATTAGCACGCTAGCTACCGTAGTTTACAGGACGAAGACCGGAGAGCAAGTTATGCTTCGGGTGGCTTCGCCTTACGAGCGGTCACTCTTTCACGTGACAACTAGAATTAACACAAACCCCTTTTACACTAACGGGGGGTAATATACATGGGACCTGCCATTAGAAATGGAAAATTTTAAAGCCCACGCGGCATTGTAAACGGTACTAAAATGTTCGCACCGCTTCAAAGCAGCAATAATTTCTTGAAATTCCGTCGGCTTCAGCGACAGGAAAAATCCTGTCAAAACATGAATTATCAAGCCTCGACGCAGAAATATAATTTTATAAAGTAAAATAAACGTCCCAATAAATGAATTTCTATTCAATAAAATAAACTTATGTAAATTTTATAATGGGAAAAAGGGAATAAATATCTACTTCTAACTTAAATTGAGATAGAAATCTAATGTTTACGCATTAATTTAAAATGACATTACAAGATCTTGTCCCTTAAATACTCTCAACCCTGTTGTTTTTGTCAGAGGTTCTTCAGTTACCAAGCAGGCACTATGTCTCCTTGAGTCCTGGAAGATTCTCCCGTTTAAGGTCCGCTTTGGCGCCTCTTACGGCTTTGTTGTCGTATCGCTTTTTCTTTGCAAAAGAGATTCTATTTATCGCAAGTTTTTGTAATCGTTCCTAAGTTCCTGTTATTTATACTGAAAAGCAATTCTAGTATGAGGTATTGCAAAATGTTCAATAGTACACAAATAGATGTTTGCCTTCGGTAAATATAAATATGAAAACAAGCTAATGGCATGGTCTTATCTCAGATTACTTTTTGTAAAATATGCAGGATGTGGTTCTAATTAATACAAATAACTTACAAAACAAATTAGTGAAAACTCAGTTATACAGAGTGTCCTGTGAATGGTGCATAATAACAGCACGGCGTGATATCTTGATGAGATCTAAGCAAACACCAAAGTATAACAAGATGCCTTCCGGAGTTTCAGTTTCGAGTTATAGCGGTTTCAATTTAAAATCTTACCGAATAAAAACGCCTAGGAAACCTTAACTATTTTCATATTAATTAATTTTAGAATATGTGAGCTAATACCATCATGTTTTTTTCGAAAAGTCAACTTAGTTCTTTAGCACGCGAAATTTTTTAAAATGTGGCAACATCAAATACGATATTATTCGGTAAGTAAGTAAGAAATTTTTACATACTAGCTATGTTGACTGCATTAAGATGGCATCGTGGTTTAGAAAACTTTAAATGTTAATATCTTCGAAAGTAAGCCACACAGACCACAACGCTAGTAGGCACCATAACACTTTTTAATGAAGAATAACGTACTGTAGCGTTTATGCACCATTTACGGAACGCTGTGTATACTAGATATGCTTTGATCAAATTAGATATGAAAATACGGTCGTTCATCAAAATAAACTTAAATTTAGAAACCTATTTTAAGTTCCGTGAAGAGGTGCGTCACTCGTGCTAAACATCTTTTTATACTTTTATTCTGAAGGTGTTTCCTTGTTATATTCTCTAGGCGAGGCAAGCTGTGCTGACCATGTACATACATTTAATCTGCATGTAAATCAGCTACAGTTCTAAAATGCACCCAACAGTTGTTTGAACACTAAGCAATGTAAACAGAGTATTTAACCTGTGCGGAAAATTTAATATAAAACAAAGTGCAAAACTCGCGAGCAGCCAGGTTTTCATACAAGTATGAAATACGCTATTCAATACCTATAATAAATCATAAAAGGCCAGATTAAATAACTCATTTATCAATAAACCAAATAATTAACTGAAGATTGCATGAATGTAAATTAATTGCACTTCTGGTGGGGCAATTCGATGTTGACACGCTTTCAAAATGGAAAGTCAATTAAACTCATGCCCATCATTTTTCTTAATATTTAATGATATTTATTTTTGAATATAAATAAATAATTTTGACAATGAACAGTTAGCTACATTGTAAAAGTCCTGTAAAATTTCTTAAATAAAAACGTGGTAATCTTTTGATTAAATCTGACAACTGCGTGTTTCTAAGATGGACAGCTTAGAAATAGTGACACCATAAAAATAAGTACGTTGCTATATTTGCCATCTATTGCCCTCCGAGGTACAACTTAGAAAAAGACGATTTCAGATTGTTTTTCACTACACTGGAAAATAGATTCATAGCAGGAGGTGATTACAATAGTAAAAAAGCCTTATGGGGTTCACCCTTGCAAAACAAAAGCAATCGAAGAAGACAAGCAAAAATAGCTGACTTATTGGATTTCTTCGTAACAAAAAGAATATCTTCAACATACGCAGACATAACTCCAAACTTTGACTTATCGTTAAACCACTGACCTATAATTGCAACAATAGGTATATCAGTTATAAATAGACACATTCTAAAATTACATAATCTGAATACCAACTGGGACTAATAGCGAGACATAATCAATAATAATAAATTTGAATATAAGGCTGAAAAGAAAAGAAGAATTAGACGTAGCTTTGGAAACGATGGTGTTAGTTATACAACAAGTTGCAATACAATCCACTCCATCAGAAAAAATTGCAAAACCATATAATAGCATCCCACTTGAAAATTTAACAAATCCTTAACAATCGCATCAGGAACGGGAGGGGGTCAACCGCTGACCTCAGCTTATGTTAATCGTTATATCTTTTTTAACTTTTAATATTTTTAATTAAAAATTTTTTACTTTGATTTTCTATATATTATAAGCAGACCTACATGTATTTTAACATGAATAATTGATTTTTGGTGTTTAAAAAAAATTAATTTCTTTGATGCTGCATACCGCATTTGCATAAGGTTCGGTGCCGATATCGGAAATGTCTCGTTACGCCTACGTTTTTACATTGTGACAAATTTATGCCTTTTGTAGAAAGAATAATAGCTTCCTGTCATTGCCTAACATTCTGTCTTGAGTCGCTTTAGTGTGCAGATGAACAGAAATTTACATTAGCATTACTGATTTGTGTTTTCCTTTTGTTTTTATTATTCTGATAATAATGTGTAGTAAAAGGTATCTTACCGATAAAGAATTGGAGGAAGCTCTTTATGATTCTGATTTGTATATGGATGATATAAATCTAGATTTACAAAGTTCAGATTCTGAATCGGATTGTGAAACCCGTGTTGAAAAGCAGGTGGATGCAAATGACGGAAGTTTAGCTAATTGTAAGTATATTTCGAAATTCTAAGTCCTTTCTCCTAGTACATAATTTTTAGCACGGAAATCTTTACTTGAATACGAAGAAAGCAGTTCTGCAGATGAAACTGATAGTGATGATGATCAAGATATTGTTATTCCAGGTAATTATTGTATAAATACCCTCCTGTTCGTATAATCTCACTGTTATGTTACACAGCAAGAAATATAAGACGTCGCCCTCGACCATTGGCCAAGATTAATAAGCCAAAGTCGGATATGAAAGCTCCATCGGGTACTGTTTGGAAGAAAAGTTCCATGATGCAAAAAAGAAGATTTGCGGCTAATGTCATGAAAACAACGCTTGGTTTGAAGCAGGGTATAAAACCTCAAACGCCTCTTGAAGCGTTTAGATTATTTTTCAACGATATAGCCATAGAACTAATTTTACTTTATACAAATCAAAAGCTACAAGCTATAAAAGATAGAGAAACGAGGAGTTCATTTTTGCAGAAATCTCGTAATTTCCAAAAAGAAGAAATATTAGGTTTCATAGGATTCTTGATAACTGCTGGTGCGTATAAAGACAACAAAGACCCAGTTGATTTTTGCTTTTACTAAAATGTATTCGGTTTGATAACAAAAACACTCGTGAAGGTAGAAAAGAGCATGACAATTTTGCGGCTATACGTGAACTATGGAACAACGTTACAGATACATTTCCAAAATTCTTGAATCCTTCCGAATCTGTAGTTATAGACGAAGAATTAATTACTTTCCATGGAAGATGTAAATTTCGAGTGTTTATACCAACAAAACCTGGAAAGTACGGAATAGAAGCAAATGTGTTATGCGATTCGGAAAATTATTACTGTTTTGCAGTCGAGCCATATGCTGGAAAGTGTGAAAATCAACCGAAAGGCTACAACAGGGGTCCAGAAGTTGTGAAACGTTTAGTAGCTCTAGCAAAAATAGAGAATTCTGGTAGAAATATCACAATGGACAGAAAATTCACATCACTTGCTACGACCGCTGAACTGTTTGAAAAAAAAACTAACTGTTGTTGGGACAATAGCTAGTACAAGAAGAGATGTGCCATTAGAACTAAGACCTCAATCTTTAAATAAGTCATTACCAGGTACCATTCGCTTTGCCTTTAGAGATAAAGAAACATTAGTGAGCTATGTACCTAAACGGAATAAAGTTGTAACTGTTTTATCTTCACAACACAGAGATATTCAAGTGACTGAAGACAAACCAGAAATTATTATGTACTACAACTCCACAAAAGCAGGCGTAGATACTCTTGATAAATGCGTCAGACAATACAGTTGCCGCCGAAGTACAAGGAGATGGCCCATGGCGGTTTTTTTTGAACTTGATTGACATATGTGCCTATAATTCACGTGATTTTTTGTAAAGCAAATGAAAGCTGGACAGCTCAACATCCAAAACATAAATCAGGACGTAAGAAGTTTCTAAAATCTTTAGGAAAAGAATTATGCAAAATAAATATGGAAAACCGCTCTAGGTACAAGGGACTAAATAAAAGTTATGCTGCCGTTCTTAGAATCTTTGGATATAATTGCCAGCAGGGAGAAGCTATTACGAGGGGTAGTGTTATAAAAGAATCGGAAGGACCTGCAACACGTGCGGCGATAAAAAAATTACCTAAGAAAGGAAGATGTTTCGTCTGTCCTAGATCTGAAGACAGAAAATATATGAAAATATGTAATCAATGTGAAAAATACATTTGCCCCATACATACTGCAAGTGAAGAGAAAAACATTGTTAGAACATGTAGTGAGTGTAATAAATAAATAACAAAATAAAATTCTAAATTATAATACTAAAGATTTATTATATTTCGCTTGACTTTTCTTTTATCAACCTAATTGTAACATGTAATACATGTTTGTACATATATTACTGCATAATATATTTAATTGTAAATTTCTACTATAATATGATTTTAGCTTTTACTAAATTTCTATTTGATTGTTTTTATGGATTAATCTTATTTATATGCCTATTATTATCAATTTTAGAAATGAATAAAAACTTGACTAATTAACTTGCAAAATGTACATTTTTTTTTGTTAAGTTACAATTTAAGTGTATTATACGATGGAAAATAATGAAAAAGAAGTGATACATAAGAGGTATGCTTGGGGTCAGTTACTGACCCCCCCGTTCCACATTGACCGGTACACGCTTAGGGTCCCAGTGCGACTGTTAAAGAAAAAAGAAAAGCAAGAGCTAAAATGGCGCACAACTTACAACCCAGCAGATAAAAATAAATATAACGAATAAGCTACAATTCAAACTCAAAGAAATAAGAGAAGCATCTTTTAGAGACTACGTAAATAACCTTAGCAGATATGAGTATACCATTTGGAAACCAATTAAAAATGCCAAAAAACCTATAGAATTCACTTCACCAGAAAAATAATACAGCAGGTAGGACCTTGAGGAAAAAGCAGCACTGAAAAAGCTGCACTGTTTGCACGACATTTTGCTGATATTGTTGTCTACTCCACATAACAATGAACTAGATCAAGAAGAAAAACAATATTTAATAAATTCGACAGACACCCAGTCAAAAGAAGAAATTGAAGAAATTATAAATAATCTTAAACTAAAAAAGGCACCTAGATCAGATCAAATTACTTCTAAGATGCTTAAGGAACTCTCCAAGAAAGAAATAACGTTGCTGGCGTACATCTTTAATGGAATTCTAAGATTAACCTACTGGCCCAAAAAACTAAAATTATCTCAAATAATTACAATACTTAAACTAGGGAAAGATCCAAGCTACGTATTATCGTATCGTCCCATCAGCCTAATATCAGTAGTTGCCAAAGTATATATTCATTCAAGTCAAACAGAATCTAGAAACGAATAATTGGATCCTCCACCACCAATTCCTTTCATCACCATATTACAGCTATTTGAAATCCTACCTAAACGACCGCCATTTTCCAATCAAAACAGCGGTGCCACAAGGTGGTGTTCTGGGTCCGACATTATACGTGCTATATACAGCAGACATATCAACCACTAGCAATATATCACTTGGAACATTTGCTGATGACACAGACAGAACCGGGTAATAATCAATTACTAATTTAATTACTATTTCACACTTTTACGCTAAAGTAATTTACAATAAATGTAACTTAAGGAATTGAATTACCTAACTGTAATGAAATTACTTAAAAAGTAATTAAATCACCAAAAAATAATTAAATTGCGTAAAAAGTAATCAAATTAATTGAAAATTTGAAACAACCAAAATTATTAGAAAAATACAAAATAACTATTTCTAACAGGTATATCACACATTCGCGTCATTCCTCTTTAATCTTAAAAAAGGGTGAGTCGGGGGTGAGTCCCTCCGTCTCTGCTGTCTTGTCTGTATCCAAAATGCATTCAAGAAAGTTTAAATCTGTAGTTTAAAAATCTGTGCAAGTACAAGGTAAATTGATACTCTTTACAAATTATTAAATTATCAATAACCATTAACATCAACTGACAGGTACTTCGCATTCACTTTTATTCACTTTTTTCTCTAAAAAAATTCTGAACAATTTTTCAATCTTTCAGTAAAAGCCCTGTGAATATAATTTGAGTAAAGTCGCGTCGTGCTAGCGTTGAATACTGCAATTGCGCTGCCGGACGCCAGATGCATATATTTCTCGATAATGACCTCTTTTGCTCTTGCTGATTAGCAAAGGTAAAATTTCCTTCGTATTTTAAAAGTAATGCGTTATTAGTAGGACTGACATGATTAAAATAAAATAGTTAAAGTAAAACAAAACAAGAAATTTATTAATTTTAAATAAACCTGGTTGGCATATGAATAAGAATTTCTTTCTTTTCAAATTTTTGAAAGAAATCCATTTACGAGAACAGATAATAATTTAAAAATCCAAAGCGGAGAGAATTTCTCAAGCATTTGTAACAAGTAAAAGTCATCTGGCAAACAAAAAGAAAGCAGTAAAATCCTTAGTGCAGATCTAAAAAGCTTGGGGGTATAAGCTAAACACTGGCCATTACGGTTCGCTTATTTATCCAGACGTGAATGCATGCCTAGTTCATAACTGGAACTCGAAATTAACTTACCTCAATTCAGGCTATATTTACGTACGGTTACATACTCACGTAACTTGCTAATTAAATAGTAAAGCGAAGCATAACAAGGTAAAACACAAGGTTTCGATATAATAGAATAACAAAAGACTCGTTAGGTAAATAAAATGAAACCAATTTTCTGTAAGAAAACGACGGCAACCTTTCTATTGATTCCCTATTTCTCAATATTCACTTAGGACTTAATTAAACTGATACTAACAAATCGTTAAACTTTTGAAGTTACGGTTCTTACTTTGTAATCTTTTCTCAAAATGCTTTTTGTAGAGACAGCACTTTCGCTACGTTCATATTATACCTAGGTACAGACATAATGGTGGTTATAAACTTATTATAATACAATAGAAGGACCGCAACGACCGTGTAATATGTTTATTTAAGACCATTTACAATTTCGTACATTGCGTTTAGTCAACCGCAAATCTAGAGATTTCCGGTTAAGTTGGTCCTACCCTTCAAAGGTCGTGGTTGTATTTAGTTACGAACATGTGCACGGTCCCTAACATCAAAGAGGTTAGAGTTGGACAAAGTAACGTTTTTTTTTGATGCTAAGCAAAATTATTTACTGCTGATTGGATCGATTTGCTTCACAAACTGATTTGCACTACGGTTGATTTTACACATTTATGAGTTTACTCGAACTACCTTAATTTTTTATCAGCCACTTATCACTTTTTCAAATTCCATTTTAAGAATCTTGAAAACACATATAAATGTCAGTTAACTGACACTTAGGATAAGATTGGACGTGGCCTGAAGAGCTCTTAGTTTTAGCATAATAAATTTATCAAGGCTATATTGTTTTTTAAAATATTATGATTGACTAGTAGCTTTAAGGTCTAAATTCACTAATAGATCGATAATTAAGATGTAGATTTATAAGAAGATTAATAGAAACAGCTTGGAAAAAGGAGAAATTATTTTAGGACAAAACTCAACATACAAAAAATAAAGAAAATATGATCAAACAGGTAGTTAGAGGTATTGAAACAAAATAAAATTTCTGGTAATTGCATACAGTAGAACAATCGAATGAAATAAATTAGATAGTGTTGTGAACCGCAATGGTGACCATAATGAATACAAAGTTCAGAATTCTTTCTTTCAACATCCGTCTAGAGAAAAAACAAACATCAAGCTGAAATAATAAATTAAATCCGGACAATTACTAACCTAATAAAAAATGAAATTAGAAACAAGTACAAATGTAATAAAATAGGTTTTCAGGGAACCAGCAGCGTTCCCTCGTTGGTTACAATAAAGCTGGGATGATTTGGGACCTACCTGATACGACACTTTCACTAATTCGTCGGTTATCTGAAATATGCTAGACCCTGACTAGAAATGACAAAAGTGATACAAACAACAATTCGTTTATTGGATAAACGCCAGTTAAAGGATGGTTCAGAATTCGATTTAAAAAGACACTAAATAGTTAAGAAAATTAAGAGACATACACGCAGAACATTTTCAATATATACGTGCAATCCTTAATTTTGAATAAAAAAGGTTCTATGAATTAACAAATATCTCAGTTGCTCTCTAACTTTTTGCTTCGCTTCTGTATTTATAATTCTCAAATTCTTGCGTATTAAAAGTTAAAGATACACGTAAAACTCACTCAGCCTTAAAAATAAACAGAAACAACTTAGTTCGTTCACCTACAAGCTGGACTTGATGAAATATCTCCTGACAAACTTCCAAAACTTGAAAGGACACCACGATCATTAAACGAAACATTCTTTAAGTTTTTTATCGATTCGTTTTGGTGTCCGTTTCTGTAATA
Source organism: Ignelater luminosus (assembly GCA_011009095.1). Classification (NCBI taxonomy): domain Eukaryota; kingdom Metazoa; phylum Arthropoda; class Insecta; order Coleoptera; family Elateridae; genus Ignelater; species Ignelater luminosus. Next base: position 38,907 of record VTPC01008582.1, read on the forward strand.
TTTTTACGAATACAGTAGCGACGTACGTGGATAATCGGCTTCCAAAGATTAGCATTGTTGCAGTTTGCTTGTTCAAACACGTTTAACATAAAAGGATAAAGCATTCAATTGTTTTACGTAGACATTCTGTTAATGGGTACGCGTGTTTTTAGACAGGTTCGGTTTTAAAATTCAATTTAAATTCTTGCTCCCTACATTTTTATATCAGACGATGGTAAAGAATTTTGATGATTCTCCAAAATGCTCTTATTAGATTTTCTAACTATTTCGTAATTCCAAAATAAAGTGGTCGACATTCCGATGTAACAAATAGGTCTAAGCAACAAAAGCATAAAGCAAGCTTTTAAAACAAAGCTGTCGTAACTATTTGAAGGTGAGACGTCAAAGTATATTTGACTTTGTTTATGCAACTGAAAGGTTGAAATCAATCAAATCTATGTTATTCCAGTGAAAATAAAATCAATTATCTTGTTTTTGAAATCTAGGGATAATTTAGAAACAAAAAGTATTGTGTGTTTTTTCTTTCATAAGGTGTACCACTTCTGAGTAAAATCTAGTTTTCTGAAATCGTGCAAAGTTATGGCTTGGAATCCGTTCCTGAGAGATAGAAGATCTCGCATACTCCTTATGGATTTTGGCCGAAGTTATAGAACTCTTGGCTCACTGATCCAAATCCATGGGCACGAAACTTGAAACTTGGGACTTTTGGTTATTGAATTTTTATATGGTCCTGACACCATTGATTGTCTATTGCTTTTCTTATATTATATATTTCGGGAATAAAATGTAGTATTAAGATAAAACTTTTGAGTACTGTTTCAAGTCAACGGAGCATCACTGATTGTTCCTTTGTTTTCTATTAAATTCCGAATCAGACCTCCAACAGTAGCATACAGTCGAGTCTTTTGCTGTTCGTTAACCTTCTTAAATCTGTATCATTCAAGCACGTGTCAGGACTTGCTTAATTTATTCCGTCAAAAAAAAGTTGACCATCAATGGTGTCAGGATGACTTAAACTATCTACCATCTAAAGCATGTGCCATAAGTAACCGAATCATTTTGAATTATGTACGCTTTTTAATTGAAGTATTGAACTACTATGTACTGTTAGATAGGCAAACATTTCTTCTTTTGGAAATGCAAGTGAACAAGGAACATGTACTAAATAAATTTTGTAATTTTTATCAGATAAGGCTAGCCAATTAAAAAAAAATGAATCACAATCTTGTACTGAAAGAAGTTCCAAAAAGTACGTTATATGGTGTCACAAAAAAGTACGAAACAACTAAAACAATGGAGTAAAAATTGTGCATCAAAGTTATAAGTTTTAAATGCCAGTTTTGCCTTTCCTTTTGTAATTTGGCTAAAACAATGGAAATTTCCAAATTATGACCAGAAAGCTGACAAAAAAAGTTACTTCGCGTTGTGTTCAAGATCATGAAGTTCATGCAAAGTCATTTAGGCCGGTTACTTACGGGACATGTCTTATCAATCTATCACTATTAACATCGAAGTTCTATCTTGATAGGACAACCTGCTTCGGAAATATGGGATACTAGTAAGAAACAGAATAGACAATTGGTGAGTTGGAGATCGTTTGAAAATCATTTCCTTGCCAAAGTCCCTTTTGATACAGCAATTTATTCCTAAGGTAAAAAAAAGACATTTTTTACAGCCATAGCAAGAAATTGCCATTTTCTAGCTTTGTGCCCTTGGAGACTTTTGATCGGTCAGGTTCAAAACCCACAAGGATGGTGAGGTGTCCTTTACGTTTTTAAAACGCAAAAGTTAAATCTACACGAAGCGTATACAAATTCACCTTGTATAACAGAAAAAGGACTTATTTACAATAGATGCAGTGTTGAAGCAACAGCTGATCTTTCCTTGCTTATCAATGCCAGAAAACTGGTGGCTTTTCTGGCAGCCGCTTACGCGAGTGTTTAGGATGGAATTGTAGTTGGATGTGTAAACCTGTCGGTGTGGAACGCGATTTTCGATTTTCCAAGTATGTTTGCATGACGGTTAGTTGTCATCGTTGGACGCAGTATCAGTAGGAAGTGGCGGTAACACGATTTTGAGTCGCTCCGGGCGTTGATGATTAGACCTACTGGTGAATGTTTCTCGATATTTTGGTGTTTTGTAGCCGCTGATGGTGTCGGTTGTGGCTTTGCTGTTGTGTCTTGGAATAATTGTAATTTTAGATGTGCTAGATCTAGGACAAACTTTCAGCATTCCCGAGGAGTATCATCACAATCTGAAAATTCTTCTGAAGACTGAAGATCGAATTCAGACGGCTTTGAATACGATTTCATGATTCTGGTCTACTGCTGTGATTTTGAAACGCTAATTTCCAAAAACAAAATCCCGCTAAGTTTCACACAAGTCTTATAGGTCTTATATGTGTAGATGAAGTTTTGCTGATAGCAGTATGGAATGCTGGCGCTGGGTATGAACGGCAAGCCACTGCGCTGTTGAACCAAGTCCAGCCTGTATTTATAATTTTCTTTCTATCTCAGAATGGTGGGGGCAATTGTGTCTGAGAAAGAAGGTTTAAAGCGTGAGTTTCAAACTTCTAGACGGACATCACTGAAGTTATATTTTTCAGCTGTAGCGTAGTCTAATTACATCATGGCATAATAATAGTACTTGAAGTTTTGGAGATTTGGATTGATACACTCTTTTAAATCAGAGTATTCGCTTTAAGACAATCGGAAATATGCAATTTTTGTTTCAAAAATAAGCTAAAAGCCAGTAAACATGGGAATATACATACAAGATGTTGAAAGTAAGAGGACAAGAAATTACCCATTGAGGGTTTTAGTAACTATAATTAAATGCAACTTCTTTGCATTTATTTTTTCACTATTGGTTCATGCTTTATAAGCTGGCTCTTGTCCACTTACAACTTACATTTAACAACTAGACATTAAGGCAGAGCAAATAAATTTATTTTAAAAATTGCAACCGCCTGGGGTTGGAATGGGTGCTTTTTTAGGTCAATATAAAGCACACCAGATCGCAGTTATGTGCAACTTTATCTTCAGGTTCCTACAGGAGCAGCAATTCTTGCAATTTTCAGAAAATATCGATCTTTTAGATGTTATTCTATCAAAAATTAGGTTAATAATTGAATGTTGCTGGAGATTGAAATTACTGCTATTCTTGATCAATAACCTCATTAAACTCAAAATCAATGATTTTCCGAAAGAAAAAGTCATAGCATTTTATATCAAAAGACGTTTCACGTATGCGCAAATTGTTCTTAACTTGCTAGCACCAGAGGATTGATCAAATGGATTATAAGAAATCTTATCAATTCGGCATGCAACTGTCCTGGAAAGGCTAATATTTTCGAATAAGTGCTTTTGTTCTGAACATACCTCGAAAGCTTCAATGGTTTATATGCTTACTCCATACCAATGAATTGCCGCTCCGCCATTTAATGTATCAATTAGATGGAAAAACAAATGCCCCAAAGTGCTTTGCAGGTATTATAGAAAAGCTTCTTCATAAGTGTGAACCGATGCCCGTTGTCACGTTTCGAAGTATAGAAGTTGAGTTGCCTCCAGTGGATTTGGATGGACTCAGTACCGATCAGAGATATCTATACAAAATGTGCTTAGCAATTAAAAGTGGCAGTGCATCCCAACAGTTAGCAGGAAAACAGTCTCGCATTCTAGGTGGCTAACTACTGCGAACAGGATATTAAGATTGTATGTCGCTACCGAAAATCCTTCAGCATCATTGAAGATATTAACCGAATATGTCGTAAGAGTGTATCCGACTAGCTGGTTTTTAATTAAACGTCAGTCGTGGTGCAAGTATGGCCCCAAGCACTTATTTCACATAATTAAATCATCTTGATGTGTATCAAATGGGCTAAAAAGAACAGTTGACCTAGTTATTCAGCGTAATGGTTATTTTGCTCATCTTGAAAACATCTTACTAGCAATGCTAGGTGACGATCGGAACCATAGATGCGAATTAGCTCTCTGTCGTATACTTGAGTGTCGAAATTCACATCCAGTAAATAACAGTGTTGTGAATTTAAAGTGTCAAATATTAATTTTGAAGCCAAGGAATATAGTGATATGATTAACTGGCAGTCTGTTTCGATAACGAATCTTTTCCAAATCATATACAGATGTTAATTCAAGAAAAAAACTAGGAAAAAGATGGCAGCTCGCCAGAGCTCCTGATGATAAAACAAGGCTAAATTAACTCTTTTTGGAAATTAACTAGAAAATTAAAACTACAAACACATAATTCACCTATTAGGAAGCCAAACGGAGATTGGGTTAAATCCGATTAATATAAATCGAAAACCTTCGCAGAACATCTGTCCGACATTTTTCAACCACTCGCCAGAAAAGTTTCGGTCAAAGCAGAAAAGGATATTTACAACACCTTGTCAGCACCTTACCAGATGTCTCTCCCAATAAAATCCTTTAGTATCGGAAAAGTTAAGGAAGTAATAATCGCAAACTTAAATGTTAAAAAGGCTTCGGGAATTGATTTAATAGATGAGAAAGTATTAAAAAATCTGCCTGA